>CAOKZL010001701.1:0-298416 GCA_948472985.1 Iguana delicatissima | reverse complement strand
ATGGATAGTTGCTGCTCTTTGCAGTCTGATTCTGTGTATGTTTACTCAGATCCCACTGTGCCTAATGGTATTTACTCCCAAGTAACTGTGCACTGGATTGCAAACTTAGAACGCTATCAAAGCTAACATTTAATACTGTCAGATTATAAAGACATTTTACATCGATTTCCCAAAAAAGTCTGTCATTTTACATAGTTCTTTAAATTTTCATTCATGCGTTTCCATAAATAGAATCTTGACCCTAGCGCAAAGCTTTTAAAGTAGGAAATAAAGAAAGAGCTAAAATGAAGATTTCATTATGTCTCTTAAGTAAAAGTTTTTATTTGATTTAGATTAAATTAGTTACAGTGTAATTAAAATTCAAGTACCAGTAAAAACAGAATAGATTATACATATTCAAATAAAAATTAAAACCCAAATTAAGCTTAGAACATTTAAAACTCCTCAATAATAATGAAAAAAAGAAGAGGAAGTAGGAGGTAGTAGTAATAATAGTAGCAATAGTGGTAAAGCCTATTCATTTAGAATCAGTCCATATCAGTCAGTTACTGAAGGCTGGCCTTAACAGCAAAGTTCCTCCCTGTTGGTAGAAGGGCAAGAGGGAGGGAACTGGGCTGATCTTCCTGAGTAGGTCATCTAGGATGCTCTAGGACGCTCACCAAATGTGGCGGGGGGAGGGGCTGAGAAAGGGGCCTCTTCTACAGATCTTAAAGCCAAACTGGACCCAAGTTGTACACGCCTTGGTAAGTAATAACTAGCACTCTGTGACACAGAATAGACTGGTAGACAGTGAAGCTTTTGTAAAAATAGAATTATGTGCTCCTTTGTAATTAGCTATGGTCAACATGCTGGCAACAGACGTTTCCGAACACTATTTAAAGACAGCTCCATGTATGGCATTTTACAGTAATCCAAATAGAATATAACTAAAGTAAGAATCATTGTGGTATGATCCGGGATCTTCAGGAACAGGTGTGGCTGATGCACTAGTATTGTTTGCACAAATACAGTCCTGGCCATGGCAGAAACCTGAGAATCCAGAGTCAAGGATGAAGCCAGGAAAAGACCCAAACCATGAATCTGTAATCCCAAGCAGTTCTCTTTTCTTTAATATGCCTTTTGACTAACCATGAACATTGCATTCTTCTTTGTATTAAGGTTAAATTGTTTACTCTCATCCAACCGTTCCTGACATCAGATAAAAGTTTAGAACTACTACAGCCTCCATGCATTTGCATGTACCAGAGAAATAAAGCTGGGATGTCAGCATATCAGTGGTACAGAACCCTAAATGCAGACATCGTGTCTCAGGCCAATGCAGGAACAGGAATCACCTAATATCATATTCTCAACCCATCCCTCCAGAATGGACCCATGCTACAGAAGAACAGTGCTTCTAAAGTCCATCCCATTCCAGAGGAATATGATGCTACTGAAAGTCACTGAGAGGTCCTGTAGAACCAAGAGAGGACATGTTCTCCTTGTCTAGTTCCAACTGTCCAACAAGAGAGGGATGCAAATGCTCAAACATTTTGTCCTCACACGTGAGAATGAATAATCAGTTTTATCTTCACTTAAATACCCTGAAGACATCAGATCCTGTCTGAAATTGGAAGCCAAGCAGGGTCAGCCCTGGATGGGAAACCGCCAATGAAGACCAAGTACTGCAGGCTGTATTTCAGAGGAAGGAATGGGCAAAATCATCTCCGAGTATTACTTGTCTAAGAAGATCCTATGAAAGATCCATAGAAGATCCTATGGTGTCCATGGGGCTGCCATAAATTGACCACTGACTTGAAGGCACATACATACACACATCCCCACTAAAAAGAATACTGCACCATATATATGCCAATAAACAGCATCCAGACTCAGGGGATCTCTTTACAGGAAAAAATACAATGGATTGCCAACGAGTACTTAAATGCACACACAACTGTTATGCATATCCCCTGACTAACAACACAACTCTGGGGGCTAGTCCACTCAACAATGAGCCATCTCACAGGCCAGCTGCATCACTAATGCATCACAAATGCAAATCCTTCCCACCCAGGGATCACACAAGTATATATACTCCATTCTATCTCCATGTCTCCAGAGCCTCTGAAGACGCCAGCCAGAGATGCAAGCAAAATGTCGGCAGCAAATACTACTAGAACACGGCCTCATAACCCAAAAAACCCACAACAACAGGTCTTCTATACAGGAAACAGTTTCCCCCTGAGCTTTCTGCTCAGGAAACCACTTTCTTTTCTTTATGCAGTCAGCCAGTCCCCACCCCACTTTATAAGCTAGGAAGGTAAACAATCTAGTGCACATGGACCCTTCAAGGACCCTGTCCATATCTTATGGCTGTACAGACTGAAATGTACTCCCCAATGGTGGACAAGGAGTGACTAAATTTATAACCAATAGGACTACATCAACTACAGCATCCACCTCTGAATGATCTGAGTACCTTTCTTCTAAGACAAAGACCTTTTTGTTTGGACAGGCCTGCAGTTTTACAGTAATGCTTTTAATTTGATTGCTTATTTAATTGCTTTTAAACTTTTGTACTTGACATTGTTTTAGGTTTACTATGTTTTAACCTAGATGGTAAGCCACATTGGATCTCACACTGAAAGAAAGGAAGAATATTAATAAATAATAATAAACTCTTGCTCTTACAGACAGTTGCTGTTGCTACTTCCCTTATTAATTGGCTGTACAAATAGGAAGAGCTGTTGCTCCTTCTGTCCATTGCTTACTTGCCAACCAGAAGAGGCAGTGCTTACTGGAGGAAAGCAGGGCTAGCTGTTCCCATGGAGAAAAGAGGAACCACCAGTGGTAGCAAGAGCTGGTTGCTTTCTCTTCTCTCACTGATCACTGACGTGATGGGCAATCAAACAAGGACAATCACCAAAGTCAACTGGAAGTAACCACGGCATCTGCCAACTAATGGGAGCAACTACAGGTGATATGGTGGTTTGAGCATTAGACTGGTGGTTCTTAACCTTTTCATTACCAGGGATCTCCTGTATTCAAATACTTGTTTATTTATTAAAGGCTTCTAGAAATTCCTGCTCAGACACTTGGTGACCTCGGGTAAGTCAAAGTCTCTCAGCCTCAGACGAAGGCAAAGGCAAACCCTTCTCTGAACCAACCTTGCTGAAAGAAAGGAGGGAGGGAGGGAAGGAGGGAGGAAGGAAGGAAGACAGAAAATGTGATAAGTTCATGGTTGTCACAAGTCAGACCTGAAGGCACACAACAACAAAGTGCTGCAGACAGGGGGAGGTTTTTTCTGGCCAACATGTCTCTCTCCTTTGAAAACTGACTTATGGTGACCCTAAGGAAAATCTGTTATGGGGGTTTTCTTGGCAAGATATGTTGTCTTTGCCTTTCTCCAGAGTTATAGCTTGGGAACGTGCACATGCCTGCCATCATGTTCCTTTCATCAGGGATGTGGCAGTAGGTGGGGAGGGGGAATCAAAACTGCTCCCTCAATTGCAAATGCTGGAGCAATTTGACCATGCACATGTGCCTGCTACTGTGTCCCTCAGTGGCCAAACCCCTTGCTGCCACACTCTGACGAAACGGACACAGCAGTAGGTGTGTGCACGTGCCCAAACTGCTCCCTTATTTGCAAACAAGGTGGCACTTTTGGCTCACGCACAAACTGCTGCCACATCCCTGCTGCTACTGCTGCTGCTGTCCAGCAGCAGAGCTTCATGGACTCCCCCTGTGAGGGCTCCGTGGGTCCCAGGGATCCAGGGACCCCAAGTTAAGAATGACTACATTAGATTACGACTCCGGAGAGCAGACTTTGAAATTCACTAGGCGACCTCCCCCTAGCCTCAGAGGAAGACAAAGGCAAGCATCCTCTGAACAAATCTTGCCAAGAATACTCCATGATAGATTCAATTTAGGATCCCCACAAGTCTGAAACGACTTGAAGATACATTACAACAAAACTGTTGCTCCGTTTACCACCCAGACCCCTAAGCTTCTCCATATCTGTGGTTATTAGGGAGTGGGGTAGAACAGTGTACTTTGCAGAGGGAGCCAGATCTGACTACCTGGAGCACCATGCTCTTAATTTGTTGGGACCCTCAGAGCCATACTCTTATTAATCTGAGACACTGAAGATCAGTTCAGTCAAAATGGTTGTGGTTTGCCTCTTTCCTGATAAAGAGTCAGCTCCGTTGCTAGCTGTCCCTAGTGTCAAAAAGAACTGGAGCAGGAGAGGGCAATTTCTTAATGCCAGGAAATGATTAAATGCAGTGACAGCAAGGAACAGGGGAGAGGGAAGGGATGGCTTTCCCTATTCAGCCTAAGAGGTAAGCTTTCTGCTTCCACTCCACAGAATTAATACAGACAAATGCAACAGCTTAAAGTCACCTAAATGAATCAGTGGTGTAACACAAACTAAATAATTAATTTCTTTAAAAGAAGAGATTAATGGGGGAGGAGCACTCTCTCTTCCTTTTATGTTGCATCTTTCCTCCTTTTGCAGCAAGAGAATGAAAATATTCAGCTGCTAGCTAGCACCATTGTTTGTTTAATTTCCTAAAGCAGGAGAGGGAGAGATCATTATTGTTGGGTGTACGTATATGTTGTATTTCCTTTTACCATAAGGAAGTTTTCCAGAAAATATAAGCAATGAATTTAGACAATTTTACCTCCTTTTTCCTACCCACCAGAGAAAAGGTATTAATTTACTAACAAAAGCACACACTTGAGGGGAATCACATGTGATGAGAAGCTGCTCTTCTCTTTAGAGCAGTGGTTCTCAACCTGTGGGTCCCCAGATGTTCGTGGACTTCAGCTCCCAGAAGCCCTGAGCATTGACCATAGTGGCTGGGGCTTCTGGGAGCTGAAGTCCACGAACATCTGGGGACCCACAGGTTGAGAACCACTGCTTTAGAGAATATAGTCCCTCCTCCTTCTTTTACCCTTTTTTGCTCTTCTTTTGAGATCAAACTCAATGGGACTGACCTCTGAGTAGTATGAACACAATATATGAAAAATCAGCAGTCTCAATTAGGTTTCACGGCAATTATTTAATATTTTCCAGTACAGGCTTAGCAGCATTATTGTGGTGATGACTGTCAGCAAGCAGGGCTTTGAAAAGGTTGACTGCAGCACCAGTTAAATTCCTCAATCTATGCACACATTTACGCACACACACCTTCTTCCCTCCATCCCCAGTTCTGTCTTCTCTCTTCCTTACCCACCACAACCATCAAGTACAATGAGGTTCAAACATCTGAGTATCATGGGGGATATCTCTGGCTCTATTAAGATTCTGAGGCTCTCTCATTCAGAGGGATTTACTCTCAAATCATCATGTCTTAGACGGGACCCTCCAGCCTACCACTGTGACGGTAGGACATTTCTCAACAGAAAGTAGAACATTTCAGAACTATTTTGTTTAGCAAACAGAAGCACATCTTAATAACTGTTAACTGGAGACACCTAAACAAATGACAAAAACTACAAAATAGGAAAAGAGATACATATTCAGAGCAGTAAAAATAATGAGTATTACTGAACATTATCATTCTCAGCCTAAATTGTATTGCAACAAAATTGTGATAAGTAAATTTATTCTATTCTGCTGCCTCCCCCAAAGGCCAGATATTTAGTCTCAAATTCTTTAGGTTCTTCAAAAAAGAAAAGTCATCAAGAAACCATTTAGGGTGATAGAAATGGGCAGTGCATTGAAACAGCAACATTATGTTAAATATCCAACTATCAATTATTTTCTCTAAATTCTTTCAGGTTATTTAGCAGAAGGGCAATCTATTTTATATCTCCCAAGAAAGCCTAAGAAAACTGGAACACAACTATTAATGACTTTATTGTACAGCTTTTATTTTTTAGTTTTATCTATATTATTCTTTTTACTGTTTATTTCTACACAGTCCCTAAAGTGCCTCATGGAAAGGCTGCAATGCTGCTATTTGGTTGTTGGAAGTGCTTCAAAAAATATTCTGTCTTTAAATAAATAAATACTAGTTTTACACTGCATAACAATCACTTCTTTTGCTTTCCATTTTAGTATTGGTCAAGAAAACTGGATACTTAAACAGAAAGACTAAAGGAAGATTTATATCAACAAAATTAGTGGTCTTAGAATTAACGTCCAATGGTACAATTTGCCTCTATCTGCAGTTGTATAATACTTTGTCATTTAAAAGTCAGACAATGTCAAGCTCAAAGATGTTTCAGCTGGCAGGTTCATGAGCTTGCACAGTTGTCTGTCCTGATAAACAACAATGAACAGCTGCAGGTTAAGGTGTTTCACTGGAGAACTGCAGGAGGCACGTGCTTAACACATAGCTCTATTTTAAGAAATAAACAATCATTAATAATTAGTGTACAGTGAGTAACTGACAAACTAACATTCAAATTATCAACAAGAACTCACTGTGTTAGAAATAGCTGAAGGGAAGGGAATACACTAAAATGGTACACTGAACTTTCTCTTGTCATTAACTTTGCACTTTCTACAGGGTACTTTTCATTCCGGTTTCATCTGACTTTGGCCAAGATGTACTGAAAGTAAAGCTCCTGCCTGCTGGAGACATATACTCAGTCACCCATCTTCAGTAGCATAAAAGAAGACAGCTAAAGGAGTAGCTAAAGAGAGCCAATGAGATATATTTTGTTCATGGGCCTCATCTCTACTACCATACCAAATCTAGGCCTGGAAGCATTAAAATTTGGTAACACTGAACCTCTGTAGGATAAAAAAAAAGTGAAATCATTTTCACTACATTATAATCTTTTGTTTCTTCTTTTTGACAGAAAGGGATAGGGTGGGAAGAAAAGAAAAACTCTGGCTTCACAGGTAACTTCCTTCAGATTTAATACAGTATTGGTTTTCCCTTCCTTGTACTGCCTTTTCATAAACATCTCTGTTCTTCTGTTGCCACCAGTAGCTTCCAAAGTTTATTTTTGCTATGTCCTTTAAATTGTTTATGGGTGAGCTATGCGTGGGCAATTTTTGTGCAATGCTCCTCAGCCTGCTGAATAGGTATGTTTTTTGCTGGACTGGAAATGATGTGACACTGTTTTCAGTTTCAGGCCATTTCTGCACTACATTATTATAGTGCTATTATTCCACTTTCAACATCCTATGGAATTCTGGGGTTTGTAGTTCACTGAGGCCAAAGAGCTCTCTGGCTGAGAATTCTAAAGGCCCCTCTCTAGACTACAAATCCCAGGATTCCGTAGGATGTTGAAAGTGGAATAATAGCACTATAACAGTGTAGTACGGAAATGGCTTCAGCCTATTTTTTAGCATTCTGGTCTCCCCCTGCCCCCAGCTTGGGGCTTATGGGAGATTTTTTGGTGAAAAAATTCATGTAAAAAATTGGGCAGTTCTGAGGGCTTAGAGCTGCAAAAAGGATGCTGAGACCATATGCAACTTGTAGACCAAACATTCTCCACCACTATTTTAATTTCTTTTTATGCTTAATTTTTTCTTCCTCTTGTATTGCTACCACTCTTCCAAGGCTCTTAAAAGTGCCTCTACTGGTTCCACCTGAGCTCATAAATCATAGAGCACATTATCAATTCCTCACAGCAAGGCTAAGCAATGAACCAAGGAAGTCCTCCAGTTTTTACAGGAAAGGCATAATCTTATTCATCATCTCCTAGAATGCTCTACCCGGCTGAATAAGTCAATGGGGTTTCTCTGCAATGTTGGCTGGTGGGTTTTTTGCTTGTTTTTTGTTTCTACTTTCTACTGTGCAATTACTTTTCTGTATTCTGTGCATATATCTATGAAAACTCCCCTGGTGACAAGCCCCACATTCATTACACATGCCTACAATCAATTTTATGAGAAAGGACTATACAATGGAGCTGATTTCAGTATTATTTTAAGAATCAGATTTGCAGGAGCTGCATTGTAGGTGGTGTTTGCCCTGCACAAGCAGTGTGGCGGGGGGGAGACGAAAAGACAAAATGGTGCAAGTAAATTTTTTATTTCTCTGAATATTTGTCTCTCTTTTTGGAGGGACTATACAAAGGCTGAAGGGGAAAAGAGAAAATTTAGTAGTCGAAGCTGCATACTGTGTTAGTACAGTGAATGGACACAGCCTGATGACAGATAACAGATCTGACACACAAGCATAACAAAGAGTCTGCACCATTGATACATACTCTGAAGTGCTATAGCATTGGGACATTCTCCTATTCAGGAGGTAATGGTAACAATATCTTTCTATCTTTACGTCTTAGCTGAATGCCTTGGTCTGTCAGCAAGTACCACAGGAAGAAAGCCAAACTACACAACACATCTCCTTTAGGAAATATTGCCATGTTGCTTATAGTAGTGGTCATTTATTCTTCTAAACAAGTTTGGTTGCAGCACTGTAACAGCAAAGCTAGAGCTCTGCAATACTCTTTTGCTGCAAAATAATACATAACTTTTCCCATTTCTACTTAAGACTTTGGTCCTAGGCATTCTCATTTGGATGGAAGAAACAGTTGCTTGCTTCTCTCAGAATATATTACAATGTTCTAGTCAAAATGTGCCAAAACCAATCTGTCTTTATTCTCCTTATGCAAATTTTTATTTTGACTGGCTCAAAATCAAGTTTTGAGTGCCATTATCCTTGTCAGCTTATATTCAGAAATACATTCTCCCTTTACATTGCAATAAGCCATCATCTTTTCATTCAAATCAATGAACACTGCCAAAAACAGAAATGTTTATGTACACACATAGATCTCTATCAGGCATTCAAAAATAACATATAAACCTGAAGGCATAATTTCAACTACTTTGCACTTATTATAACTATTCTTAGAGAGATGGGCCTAGAGACTGAGCAAAGTGTCAGGAACACTTTGTCTGTAGTACAGTAACAACACATGTCCAGTTCTTCCAACTGAATGATTTCAGTGTTCATAGGAG
This sequence comes from Iguana delicatissima, assembly GCA_948472985.1. Taxonomy (NCBI): domain Eukaryota; kingdom Metazoa; phylum Chordata; class Lepidosauria; order Squamata; family Iguanidae; genus Iguana; species Iguana delicatissima. The sequence goes on along the minus strand of CAOKZL010001701.1, from coordinate 289,502 downwards.
GTCAGCCTTTGAACTCTTGACTTCTTGGTAGCAATGAAAACAGTGTAATTGCAAGCATTCCTTCCTCACAGTACAAGGCATTTAAAAACCCCATGCCACTCTTAGTTTGCAAACAAAGCAAATAATGTGCAGTTTTAAAACAGGCTTCCCACATGATCATTCACAGCATCTCTAACATTAATCCATCCTTTTGGCATCAACTGAGAAGTATCCTATCGACAACATACTAATGCAAGGGTAGTAAATTTGTTCTTTCCTTAAGGTTGGCATCAAAAGACAAGATTTCTATTAACCCTCCCACACACAGTTGAAGACTGAAATGCATCAGATTTAAGTGCATGAAATGATTATGTGCAAAATGGTACGCAGATACTGAGTATATGCAATACAAGAATAGATTTCTATTATAGCCCTCATCAGAAATGTACCCTCAGTGCACATTACTACTGCCTGAGCCCTGATCACTGCAGAACCTAAAAACGGACATCCTGTACATTTGAAAAACAGATTAGGAAACCTAGCTAAGGTGACAAAACAAAACCTCTGGATCTTTTCTTTAAAAGAATAATCTTTTAATGGACTGTTGGTTTTAATCACTATGGAATCCTTTGATGCAGAAGGAACAAGTAGCGTTAGTCTTCACGAAAAGTTATAAGGCAAGGTATAACCAACGGAGGCCTGCTATACTTGCATAACTATAATCTTTCCACATTTATAAAAGTGGATGATCACTTTTTATTAGTATCCCTAGGGCAAAATATAACTTCAGCAAAACAAGGACATGCATAGATGCTCATAGCCATATAATTGTGTAGAAAGGCCACACAACACAGTTCACTGTCTGATTTTCTTCATTTATCCAACAAGTTATTTTTACTCTTAACATAGTGTCCTTAAGGTAACATAGTTCCTGACAAGAAGAACGATAAAAGAATATTTAACTGGCGCTAAGATTCATAATAAAGGACACGAAATAAAACACATGTTCTGTTTTACTTTATTCTGTATAATATTTAACATAAGTTCTAAAAAATGTACCTCTTAAAATAGATTGAAATGTGAAGTAAAATACATTGAAATGTCCAGGCTCAGGACCCTATCTCTCTATACAAGCACAACTAAGTTTTAAGATCTCCAGGGGTGAGCTTTCTCCCACTCTCACCACTGTCACAGGTACGGCTGGCAAGTATTCAGGAGAGAAGAGAGTTCTTGGTGGCTGCTCCCCGGTGATGGAACTCTCTGTTGAGGGAAGCTCAGTTGGCTTTCTCCCTGTTCTCCTTCCATCAGCAGGCCAAGACCTTCTGATTTAAAGAGGGCTCTCAATTTTTAATGTGCTTACGGTAATACAATGGGTAGGTTTTAATAATCTTTTAACTGTTTTAAACTAACATTTCTTTAAGAGAATTGTATTTAACGATTTTTTTAAAATTTTTGTATCCTAGGTTGTTTTTAGCTGTATTGTTTTAACTAATGGTGCGATTCTCTATGGGAGAAAAGTGGGATATAAATTAAATAAATAAATGTGATGTAAAATAGGTTAGTAGTGTCTAATGTTAGTATATAATGTTTATTGTATTTTTTTCATGTATGTCTTTTCTTTATGTCTGTTTTTTTAGTATGTCTTTTCCTTTTTTCAATATTAAATTACTAAAGATTATTTAAAAAAAGTAAAATAGGCTAAAATCTGTGAAGACATTACTTACTGCAACATTTTGCAGTAAGTAAAAAAATGGCACATTTTCTGTATTCTACAAGTTGATAGGAAATAGAAATATCAGCAACGGTTCAAATAATACAGCAACAAAACTACAAAAAGTTGTATTCACTCTCTGAAAATTAAGCAGCAAGAAGAAGAGCTTATGGTGTACCTTATCTTGTACTTGTTTGTATACTCAAGGACACCTGAAGTTCTCTTGGACATTCTTAACCCAAGAAAAACAGTCCCATGGCACTTCTGTAATGGTTTTGTACAGAAACATGGATTCCTCTTTTTGTTGTTTAAAAATCAGCTCTTTACTTCTCTCATACACACAGGAGCAAGGCACATTAACTGAACATGTATATAAGGGCACGAGGAAAGTTGCTAGGGGCTGAGGACCACAATAAAGTTCCAGCTGTCAAAGGCTGAAGGGCTATGTCCTCTTACCACATTCCCTTCCAAAATTTCTTTTGCTCAACTTGGAGGCAATTCTGCTACATTTTTGGCCTTCCAGGCCATTTTAGATTAACATTGAGTTCATTTCGTGACTAAACTGATTCTGAAAGATTCCTTGAGATTTTCTGAGGAGATCCTTCTCTCTGACCTACACTCTAACATCTGGTGGGAACATAAGAGAGGGCCTTCTTGGTGGCTATTCCAAGGCTCTGGAACTATCTCTTCCCAGAGAGGTTAGAATGGAACCCTCCTTGCTATCCCTTTTGCAGGTGGGTGGAGATCTTTTCCTTTTGGCAGGCCTTTGAGGCTGCTGCTTAGGCAGAAAGGGCCTCTCATGTGTTGTGATCTTTATATTTGTTATTCTTATTTTAAATAGTTTGTTTTTAACTGCTTTTAATTTTATTAATAGCTTAATTATATTTTAAACTTTTATACAATGCCATTTTTAGTTGCATCTGTTTTAAGATTTGTAAGCTACTTAGAGTCTCAGATTGGGGGAAAAAAGTTGGAAAACAACAACAACAACAACAACAACAACAACAACGTCTGCATTAATTGAGTGCAAGTCGCTTTCGCCAATTCTTCCCCCCGTAAGTTTATGCAGGCTGAAGGCAGAGGTCTCAAAAACAGCTCCATGGGCCAAATTTTCCTTAATCCTGATGTCTAAAATTGCTCTATAAGCTTTTCCCATTATAAGTACATTGTTCTGATTTACCCATTTCTACAAGGGAAGTAGGCTAAATTCAGAATTGGCTTCCTGCGGGTAGGAGCCCTCCTTCCATTCATGAAATCCTTTTAATTTAGCAGAACATTTACACTGGTAAAGTGGTGGTGATTTCTTCCTCACCCCCCCCGTTTTTTCCTCTCAAGTACTCCTTGCCGCAGGACTCTGCAATCTCAACTGGACTCTGAAATCTGGGTGCTGTCACCATGGGAGATTTTAAAACTAACACAAATTGTCCTCTTCTTCCCACTGTGGAGCATTCTGAGCCAAATACTACTCAAGGAGTGCTCCTGGCAACAGAAGGTCTGGAAGCATGGCAGATAGTTTGGTCCAACACCAAAAGAGGACCTCAACTGAACTTCTTGGAGTAAATTTCTGGCTTAGTAATCCAGTATCAAGAGTAAATTTGGTAATCTTGGTACAACTGAGTAGCTTGCTTGATGCTCTCTTAGGTATTGAAATGTTTGGCCTGTCTTCAGATTTGTATCTAGTGGGCTCTTGCCACTGGCCTGAATAGCAAGTAATCTGTTTGTGTTTTACGAAGTTTAATACTTCAGTTAAAAACTTAATTAGTGAACTACTGTAGTTTGAATCTGTTTTTTCAAATAGCATGTTTAGATCTGCCTGCATTAAAAAAATTGTCATGCAACTTTTTAGACTTGCTAAAGATAAATAAAAAGAAAAATCACAACACAATTTTATGCCTTTCTTCTCAGAAGAACAATAATAGAATTTTAGATTTGGAAGAGACTGCAATGGCCATCTAGCTCACACACACACACATAGGAATACACAGCTAAAGTACTCCTGAATGATGCCTATCCAATCCCTGTTTTAAGATCTTCAAAAATGGAAAGTTTTCTATCCTACAAGGCAGTCTATTCCAAAGTCCTTCCTAACGTTAAGATAGATTCTCTTTTCTTGCAATTTGAATCCACTGGTTCCTGTTCTAGTATCTTGAGCACCAGAAAACAAGCTCAGCCCATCTTCTAAGCAACATCTCTTCAGAATCAGTGATTTCACTCTGTGTACAGGACTGCAGTCTCAAAAACTGCAACTCTTAAGTCTTACTCCTTTTGTATTACACAAATGGCAAAATGTAAACAAAATGTCCTGAGAAAGAAACCTCTTATAAAGGATATCCTAGTTTTCACTTATTTTTATTTTTTCACTTTATTTTTTCAACTTAATCAATTTTTTCAATTTAATTTTCATTTTTTCAATTTAATTTTATACAATCAATAGTGTAAGTAACAATAGCAAATACTACTGCTAACAATTTACCCAGCACTGCAACTGCATATTTTATTAAATGCCAGTATCCAGTAGGCTTTCGATTTGCAGATAATAGATCACATGTTTGCATATTACAGTAACAACTATACATCAAGTGTCAATGATGTTGTACAATATGGCACATTTTCTAATAAGACCAACCTTTTTTCATCCTAAATACTTGATCCTAAAAAGCCAGTACTAATCCAAATAAATAAATAAATAAATAAATAAATAGCAGCAACAACTCAGCAACCATGGGTTGCTAAATCCTGATAAGAAGATTGGCGACCTAGTCCTCATTCTGGAATCAGACCAAATTAGGGCCTTTATTCATGGCTTCAGCAGCACAGATCTCATCAGAACTAGTATTACATGCACTCAAACTACAGTGTATAGGAGAGATTTTCTTGAATGTTATGAAAACTATAGGCGATATATTAATTCAGGAAAAAAAAACCCAGATGCTTAACTTCTACTGAAGCAGAAGACCTGGAAAGTGACCATCAGCTCTACAAAACGTGAGCAATGGAAGAAAATATTGACATCTACAAGGTATATTTTAGCAATATGGCCTCGTTGTCATTTTTAAAAAAAATTGCAGAAAACATTTTCTCAGCCTAAATCCAATATAGTGTTTGCAGCAACCATCAGGATTTTTCATCTTTCCCCTGCAGCCTTCTCAAGAATTTAAAACTTGCTCTGGAAGCTTTTCTCCTCTCTCAGAGAACAAGTTTTTAGGAGGTATGGGAAGGTGGTTGGATTTTAACCATCCTACTTGCTGTCGAGGCTACTTCTGCTGGTACAGCGAGAGGGCTATACGCTGGCCCTTGGTTAATTAGACAAGCTGCTGGTTACAAAATGTAATGGTTACAAAAATGTTAACACTGGTAGAGAAAAGAAAGAAAACGTTTGCTTGCTCCTGACATGTCCTGTGAGACAATATGGGCGGAGAAACAGAATAAACATACCCCTCTTCTTAAAAGGATGTTATCAAATATTAGACACTTGATTAACCACTTCATTACCTGCTCAAAGCCTAATTATACTGTGGATGCTTTCAGATGAACTTCTGGAGTTTGTAATCAAAAGACACTGTGCAGCAATTGCATCTTTCAATCCATAAGGGGTTTTTATTTTATTAGGCTTTTTTGTGACAAGAAAAAGAGAAAAGAAGCCACGGAAAATCATGGGACGGCTACAAATGCAAAATCTTGAAATTCCATGTTTCAGGTAGGCTAATTACATTAAAAAGAGCTGCATATAGAAGCACTGTCTAAAACTGATAAGTTTGGTAAGTTTCTTCAGATTCAAAACTAGAAAATGCAATGTACAGGAATAATATGCTGTATTTAATGTACTCTGAATGGTGAAGTCAACAGATCAGGCTGTGTAGTCCTGGTTTTCTTCACATCTATTAAAAGTTCTAAAAAGGATGGGAGGACCGGGTTCAGTTGTAGCAGCATTATATAACAAATACTGTCAGCGTTTTCCCTATCGACCGGCTAAACAAACACTATCAATTGCTTTTTTCTACACCAGTTGAGCAGTTGCTTAGTTCTGTTGATAACTAATTCACTACAAGGCAGTGATGCTATGCCATTTCTTACACACACACACACACACACAATCCATATATTTAAACTGTTGTCAGAACTAATATGCTTTGATTTTTTAATTCTAGTTTCATATTAGTGAACTGTTGTGATATGTGTACTTATATTAAGCTGATCTTGTGCCCGTGGATCATATTTGTTTTAAAAGCTGTAGATCCTTATTCTCTTTCTCTCTTTTTTCAAGAATGAGGAAAGCAGAGCTGTTTCTGCAACTGCTCAGCAGAAACTGGGGCTTCCTTCTGCAGACTCATCAACTGTCCTGATCTAGACCAGCCTTATAAGAATTCTTGTCTTCTTTTTGTGTCTTCATGTGTCAATTGATACAACAAGGCTCCAGCAAAACGCGTGGAAGCTAGAAATGAAACAAGGAATGGATTCTGGGAAAGAATGGAATGGCTCACATTGCTAGGCCACATCAGGAGACACGATGGGGACAAGCAGTTACAAACCTTGTAAGACTGGGAAAACTAGGACAAGATGTCCCAAATACAATCAGGGGTATGGTTTTTATGCTGTTTCTCATCTATATGCCACAATGCTTAACAGATCTCTTGCACTGATTGGAAATCTTTTTAAAAATCTTCATCCTTCCTGGCTGAGCTACTAGGTCCACGGAGCATGATAGAAACCTGACTGCCAAAATGCCCAGATTTAGAAAAGGCACAGAAAATAACAGAAAAACAAGACCTATTTTATTTTAAAAGACCTGAGATCAGTACAAATACCCCAAAACCAAACAGATCAGGAATGCACTGGTGTAATTATCAATATCAGTGGAACCCAACAGTTTACAATGACTATGATCTGAGGAGGGGCAGAAGGGGAGAGAAGACATAGGCAAAAGGAAACTCACAGGCACTGACAGGAGAGCTATGTCTGAGATTTTGGAAAGTTGCTACCACTCAGTTTACTAAGCAAGACTGACCAGGGTTATGCAGTGAAACAAGAAACGGGGAAAGGTAGTAGAGTCGGCTAGCAGTCTACATTATAGACTAACGCAGGGAGGGGAAAAGGACAGAAATCTGTATAACAGGAATACAGAGGAGAAAAAAACATATGCAGAAGATGTTTTTACCAAAGAAGTGGGATTAGATCAGTGGATTTGTATTTGGACAGAGCAGAAAAACATGGAGGTAAATAATCATGGTATGATAAGTAAGGCAAATGGATGAAAGCAATATCCACAAAGGATAACAAGGAGCAATTATGACATCATCTTTCAAGTTTCTGGGCTGTTATTCTACTCTTGGATTTGAGATTCAATGCCTGGGCCCATCATCTCAATCCTGAGCCTGTAATTCTCTTCTCAGGTCCTAACACTTAAGTTGCAGAAGCTGCCATTCCTTCCTACAATGACTGTTTCTGCCAATTTTCTCTTTTTCCTTGTTGGACAAGAGTTGGAAGGGACCACACAGGCCAACTGAGTCCAACCTCTGGCCATGCAGACATATATAACTAAAGCAATTCTGAAAGACACTCTCCAACATCTCTTTAAAGACCTCCAAAGATAAAGACTCCACGCCATCTAAGGCAATCTATGCCACAGCTCTTACAGTAATAACAGAGTAATAATAACAGTTGTTATGTTTTCTCTTCCATTCTGAAAGGTTGACATCCTTCAGTTAAGGTTTAGAGCAGTGGTTCTCAACCTGGGTCCCCAGATGTTTGTGGACTTCAGTTCCCAGAAGCCCTGTGCATTGACCATAGTGGCTGGGGATTCTGGGAGCTGAAGTCCATGAACATCTGGGGACCCACAGGTTGAGAACCACTGGTTTAGAGACTGGCACTTTAGGAGCTTGAAACTGAAACATGCTGGTACATGGCTTTACCCCTTTAGCATTTGGTTCCACTCACTACTGGAATGTGGGTCACAAGCCCTTCTCTGAAACTGAATTTGGCCCTCTGAAACTGAATTTGGCCTCATGCTATTCCTCTGAAATTGCTTTCCATATTCAGTATTATTATTTTTAGTAGGCATGCCTGTCATTTGATTCAGTATATTCACTGTGCAGGATTGCTCTGAACAGTATTATTTCAGAGAATGTCAAAATCAAAATTGGGAGCGGGAAGGTTTGTTCTGAGCAAAAGGTAGGATGGGGACCATGGGCAAATAAACAATAGGGCCCAAGCCTTCAGTATAAAGAAAAGTGAAGAACATTTCCATTATTATATGTGGTTTATAAATACTTGATTTGTTCCTACTAGACTTGTCTTTGATTATCATCAGACTGAAACAATCTGTAGTTTCTGTGATTCATTTGTGCAATATGTATGCTCTCTTTCTATCAAATTGTGTTCAAGGCTGCTAACAACATTAAATATAAACACAATACAGAGTAAAAACATTCAATCTATTCACAGCTCTACTGAATAAAGAAAAATGGTTTTACCTGCTGGTAGCAAGTAAACAAATATGGAGCTAGCCCTTCCAGAGCCCCAGAACAGTTATCAAAAGGATTCTTTTCAAGTCCATCTTATTTAACCATGGCTTTCAGTTTCTTCAAAAAATTCACTTCCTTTAATTTCCCCACATTTTAGTTCTCACGAACCTTTTCTGAAGTTTGTGAATTACAGATGGTGACTATGGATTTATAGGTAGGGAATATTGCTATGTTAAGCGATAGGGCTCTTGAGACACATCTTCAAAAATCTGCAATCAGTATCCCACTGCTGCTATGTGCTGATATTCTGGGTCTCTTTCTATTCAAGTAACAGTTACACGGCATCTAAAACTGAGCATGCCACTTATACCCAGTAAATCTTTCCATCAAAGCTTGCTACCAAGAATTCTAACTGAACAACCTTAGCTTCATATATGCAATTTGGATTATATTTAATATTCATCATTTTAATGACAAAAAGGAAGATTTTTAAAATAAATGTTTCAGTACCTTGTTGTTGTGTGCCCTCAACTCAATTCCGACTTATGGCGACTCAAAGGCTAATTATCATGGGGTTTTCTGGGGGATCAGAGTGTGTGATTCACCCAAGGTTTCCATGGCCAAGTAGGGAATCACACCCTGGTCTCCAGGGTTGTAGTCCAATGCTCAAACCACTACACGACACTGGCTCTTTGAAGTACCTTATCTGAAGTTAAATAACGTCAGCACAGCAGCAAATGTTCCATTACATTGACCTCTCATATCACAGCTATTGTTCAGTAAGGCTGCAATCCTATACTCATATACCTGGGAATACAATTTACTAAAGTCAGCAGGGCTTACTTACTTCTGAGCAGCTATGTATCGGATTACACTTTAAGCAAAGAAAAACCTTAGTTTGTGTTGAATGTCAGTGCATACTGTGCCTTGTCTTTCCAATCAGAAGAATGACAAAATGAACAACCATCTGCTCCACTATTTTAAAAGCTGAAAATATTAAATCATCTTAGAGCATCTCCAGACAAGAAAAAAGTATCTGAAAATCCCAGCTTTGCTTATATACAAACTGATTTATTTTGGAGATCTACATGATGTTTGCCCCATCCCAAAGTATTTCAAGGAATGACTGGCATTATCAAGGATTTTTCACACACACACATACACACACAAAATCAGTTTAAATTAACCCACTATTTCCCAAAATGAAATGTACCTTTCCGTAACTGTGTTATCCCAGAACCAGCTAAGATGGCTGCTGCTAAAAAACACAGTAATTATTACTATTTTTTTTTAGAATCTAGATTCAAAAGACATCAAGCAAGGGAAAGAGGAATGCCAGCAATAAAAGAAAATGATCTTAATGCTTAAATAGTGTAATAGTGCCAAAGTACTTCTAACACTTTGACTATAACTCCTGAATAGTTAAAAAAAAAAGGGGGGGGGGCTCTGTCAAAAATGATGAAACACAATTTCTGAAATCTTGCTCAAGTCTAGATGTGACATGGAATCAGTGGGATTGGAGACAGGAAAAATACAAGGGAGGTCTCAATACTTCCAGGAGCTCCCTCCACGCCATTCCACTTTCTGGACAAATCCTATTTTTAAGTGTCATCCAGAAAACATTATTGAAAACTGGGGAGGGTAAAATAGATATACTCCTTCATAACAGTAATACATGATGAAAATTTCTTTGATTGTGATAAGGATGATGATTACTAATTACCATTACTCAACTGACTTTTTATTATTGAATTTAAAATGAACATCCACTCTGAGTGCTTCACAAAATACTATATGCTAAGATAAATCTAGGAAGAATATTTTAACATTGGTAAACATTAGAGTGGGAATATGTTTCTGGCAGATATAAAGCAGCAGATGATTTTTGTTCCAGAACAAGAGTACTTTGGTGCAATCTTTTCATTTCTGCATTCTTTAATTTTTATTAGAAATTCAAATATCTAGAGAACTGCACCACTAATACAATAATGCAAAAGGAACGTGAATTTTAAGTAACAAACAGCAAACAATTTACTGTTGAACAACCGAACAAGACAAAGCAAGTGAACAAAATAATTTACTATTATTGATATTATGGACTGACAATTCAAACAGAGAAAATGTGGCATTAAAACTACAGCTGGCTGAAATCTCACTAAAGCTTTCAAAGGAACCCCTAGAAAATTTGTTCAAACATTCCAATTATTTTTCCCTTTTTCCTACGGTAACTCCAGGTTGGAAGAAACATCAGGACAGTGCCTGCTTTAAGTGGATTTACTAGAGATCCATAGAGTTACATACATCAACAGTATAATGTAGTGCAAAATGACTGGATACTGAAATCACCAAGAAGGTTGTCCATTAGAAACTTTAGCCCAGATGTAACCAAAACTAGCTGAACACAAATATATTGCAATTAATGAGTTGGATACCCTGTTGCATGCTGGGCTGATTTATAAAGGGTTTTTTTTCCACACCTCTTCCACCATATTGCTGAGGAACAAAAAGAAGCCTCATGCTGTAGCTACCGTGGTACTTTCCCTGGGCTAGACTGATCAGCCCTTGGCTAGTTAAGTTGTGTGGCGCACACATACACCTCGGCTAAACACCCATTCTTTCCTACAGAAGTCTGGTGGTGTTTGTGATGGGTAAGCAAATTCAGCCAGTACAGTAGAAAAAATTCAAACAATACCATGTGACAACCACCTAATTCCAACACACCTCACCAAGAGAGGGTTGGGAGAAAAATTTGGAAACAACGTCATTTAAAAAAATTATCGATAAGAATAAAAGAGAATTATTATAAAGTAGTTTGGAAATGTTATTTGACTCCAGTAAGATTAAACCAGATAGATGAGAAATATTCTAGATTATGTTGGAGAGGATGTCAAGAAATTGGTACACATATGCGTATGTGGTGGAATTGTAATAGGATAATGGAATTTTGGCAAAAGGTTTTTAAAGAAATAAAAGAGATGGTAGGAATTGATATACCAATATGTCCAAATATAGGGTTGTTGTCTATATATAATAAAGTTGAGTGTACTCAGGCAATGAAGGAATTAATAACAACTTTGTTAACTGCAGCAAGGTTAATTACAGCAAAAAAATGGAAAATAAATGAAGAAATTCAAATAGAGGAATGGTATAAAGAAGTGTGGAAAATTGCAATTAATGATAAGTTAACTTGTAGAATCAGATTTATGAAAGGTCTTGTAAAAAGGGAATGATTTTGAAGAAATTTGGAAAATATTCTTGGAAAAAGCTTTGATAAGAGATGGTAAAGCTACCCTTTCACAAGAAGAATGGCAATTTTGGAAAGTGGAGCAAACAAAAAGTTGGCTCTGGGGGTGGGTTTATTCATTTTTTTTTTGTTAATTATGTGGGGCTTTATTTATTTGCATTTGTATTGTTTAATTTTTTTTCATAATAAAAATAATTTTTTAAAAAAATATATAGTTGAAAAGAATAGATTTAAGAATGAAATTATTATAGCAATAATGAGTACAAGGAGAAAGAAACTTAGATACATGAAATAAAAATATACAATCAATGTGGTATAAAATATGTGGAATAAGTATACGATGATAAAGGATCTAGACTTCTAGAGAGTAATAGTAATGTAAGCCATTTGTGTTGTAATTTTTCTTTTTTTCACATTTATGTTATTCACGTGGTATTTTTGTATATTTGTTATGTATTGTATTATTTTTTTCCTTTAATAAAAAACAAACAAACAAACAAAAAACCAAGAGAGGGTTGGTAGGCTGCCATGCCAATGACAGTAAGGGAACCTAACACATTTGTTTTAAAGTACCTATAATCTTTTCATCCCAAATGTAATTCAGTGCACTAGGCAACTTAAGTTCCTCTCCTTTGTCTCCCTCTCCAGGCTGCCCATAACTTCCAAATAATACCACTAGTGCTACTACTAGTACTAACAACAACAACATTTCATAATTGCGAGATGATTCCTGTTCTGATTTATTCTGCTAACAACATTGACAAACTTCAAAATAATATACTTTGCTCATAATCTATTGATTTTCCAGCACAATAAATTTTAAACTATTATCTCTCACTGTCAATGCATACCCACAAACAAGTTTTTTTTCCTATTCAAGAAAAAACTCAAGTATCAGTACACTGATTTGGGAAGTTCAACCTTCAATTTCAAAGGATGCCAGCCAGATAGATTTCTAACAGTGGTTTCTAACAGTGGTCAACCACAAATTGGTCATACAGGCAGCGATCTTCCTATCACCACCACTTCCCTGGACAAGCCTTCAAGAGATTAGAGACTCTAGTATTCCTTCTAGTTATGGGACTCAGAAGGATTCAGAGGATACTTATAAGCTTTCCAAGACTACCAGTGTGGAAGTCATACACAGCAAAGATACTATCTGTGGCGGTTAACCTGACCAGGATACTAACCTTGCCCGAGGATCATCAATATCAGCTGCAGGAGCAGAAACAGATGAATGCCTGATTGAAAGCTTGGAATCAGAGATGCAGTGGTCAATGGGGAGCCAAAATGTGACCATCGGTGAGTCCTATCTGTGAGAAGAATTCTTCCTGTGCTCTGGATTATGAACTAATAATGGTCTAGGAATGGGTGGGACAGAAGAACTAGTTGCAAAGCTGCTGAGTTGGGGTCTTGGCATTTAATCTAGTGTGTTTCCTGTGAAACCTTGCTGGAAAATTCCCCTGGTATCCTGAACATCTTGACAGTTCATCCACTGGACAGCTCCCTGGCCCTTTCGTAAAGACATAATTCTGAGCCACACAGCAGGGGCTGCAGTAACAGCATAAAGCAAACTGTAGTGATATACTACCTCTAACTCTACAAGCTTTCTTCTGTTGCCACAGCTAATATATTATATATCCTCCATGGTTTTTGTTTTAAAAAAAAGTCTGTTGCAATCACTAGAGCTTGTGACAAAAATTCCAAAGTTTAAATTATGTGTGGTTAATAAGTACTTCCTTTTTTCTGTTCTGAACTGAATGCCAGACGATTTCATTAGATGACCCTGAGTAATACTACTGTTATAAAGAGCGGTAGAAAAAAACTATGCACTTTTGTAACCACATGCATGCAAAATTTTAAAAGCATCTTCCATGACCTCTATTGCCAGTTGTCTTTTTTCTAAACTAAAAAGCACGAACTGTAACTTTTATCATATAAACAAAACAAATAATATAGAATAAACAAAACAAATCTTTTGTTTTGGTTGTTCTTTTGTATACTATTTCTAGTTATTTCTGATACTTAGAGTCTAGAATTAAAAATAGAAGTCAGAACACATCTGCAATACGGATTTATATATAGGCACTACAATCCTAGCAGTTTTATTATCAATCTATATCCTCATAATCCCTAGCATGGAATTGGCTTTTTTCCATCATTGCCACACACAGTTGTCCTTGATGCTTAATAAACTGCTTGCTCTTTCTCATCAATTCTTACAGATCCAAAGATCCATAACCTGAACACAAAGGTGTGAAATTCTAGGCAGGTTATCCTTTGAAGAGTCTGAGGTAAAAGTCTTTTTACTGAAAGATGCGCTAAAACTGCTGTGTTCATGAATAAAGACTCAGGCACAGCTAGAGAACCCAACAGCAGTGTAGAATAACTGTGGAATTTCCTATCTGTATAGTTATTGCTTTTTCTTGCTGGTGTCCTGCTGCTCTGTTCTCTAACCATTAAAATTACAAGCACCAATATCATTTGCTAGGCAAGTCACCACACAGAACTATAGGACCAGTAATATTCTATTTCTCTTTTGTTTTCTGATGCTGTATTCCAGACTGAATACGCACTGACAACTGTGGGGTTTTCTAAGCACTGTGTATCATTTCCCAGAGATACTCTTTCCTTTTGATAGAATAGAGGAAGTTTCCTTGCAGCTGCCCTTCAACCAAATACAATTAGTTGATGAAACACCAGACAACACACAGAGGAAAAGCTAGAGAGAGAGGGGAGGGGGGAGAGAGAGAGAGAGAGCACAACTCCTTGCCACCCCCTTTCTCTCCAGTATTTACCTCCACTTCACAGCCATATTCTGAACCATCCAGAAGGATCACTTTGCACTGCATGTTTTTTGGCTTTTTAGCAATCTTTAGAGGAGACCTGGAGAGTTTGCTGGAGGATGATTTCTGAGATAGCTTGTCGTCTTCAAACTGCTGGTATTCCAGTTGTTTTGCTGCTGCAGCAGCAAATTCACGTTCTTTGTCAGTGGCCTACAAAGACAAAACAGGGAGATTAAGTTCCAGTTTCAGATTAAAAAAAATGTGTCTGATCTCAGTAAGCTTTCAGAATCACAAAGCCCAATCAGATATCCCTTTACAGAGGACTATTGGGAATCACATTTTAAAGTGCAGACATAAATGCAGTGCAACCGAGATGGATTTCATTCCCTATTTTCAATTCAAATGAAACTGCTGGTCTGCTAATGCAAAGTAACTTGCTAAAGAGAGTCACCATAATAAGTTCTTTTCTTTTATCTTTTTTGGGAGAGATTGAACATAAAAGATCCAGCCTATTGTATGATTTTTAAATAACTGTGCCTCTTTTCAGAATACCCTGGAAGGCTGGAATACTCCATTCAACACTGTGCCTTTCCCATCACGCAGCTAAATTCTAGTAGTACCAGCACTTTCAAAATGTCTCCGACTCTATTCACAGCTCTTGCACAAGTCAATAAATGATGTATCAACAGATGCGGAAACAAATATTTTAGGTAAAACTTAGAAAGTTTATCTTATTTTCATTGGACCATCATAAAAACATATCTGATGTGGCTTTCAGTGACTTCCAAATAAGTCAGCAGCCTGGCAGCATGGACATTCATCAAAAATTAATCCTCCAAGTCTGTTTCCTTCATTATAACAAGTATCCATGAGAATGAATCGAATCTAGCCAAAAGCTCTAATCTTCTTTCAGACCTAAAGAGTTGTGTTGCACAACATGAAGCAAAGTACTGTGCTCCACGGCATGCATAACACAGCATACAAGGAAAATTATATTTTGCCTGTTAAAACTAGCAGGTGTTGCAGAAAAAAAAACAGCAAATACCTAGGTCCACCAAGGAGTATGTAATTTTAGTTATGAACAGGAGCTTTGTACATTTTTTTTTAAAAAAGACAGTATACAGTTCCTCACTTCTAAGAGTAGCTGAGCAGGATAAAAATAAAGCTGGAGAGAATTTCTCTAGGTTAGGACTGTCACAGGAGTACCTTGTATTAATCTGTGCTGTGCAAATAAAAAATGCCAGGACCTATTATAGCAGGACCCCAAACTGTCAAGATGTATTCATGCAGCAAGATAGTTTCACAGGGAATTAGACTTCATCTTCCTAAAGAAGCCTGACGTCCTGTTCCTGCAGTTATCTAGGGCAAAATGACCACTGAGACATACATTAAATATTTTCTTTTGTATTTTACATGGACATGTATTTTACTTTCTTTTCTATATATAATGAATTCTCCTACCACAAGGCTATTTGCGATGCATATCCCCAAGCAATTTGATGATTTGCCAATAGCATTTTAAATTAACATCTAACACAGAAAAAAAAAACTGTGTTAAGGTTCTTTGTGGATCAAGAAGTAACAGCTGGATCAACAACTGCTGTTGTCAAGATGTGAGTAATTTTAGTCTTCCTTTCCCTTCCTTTTCTGTCATAAAATCTGGATTATTTATAAAAAGCTTAAATGTGTACAGTTTAGTTCGAAATTTGAAAGAGTAAGATCTGCTTAGCCTAAAACATCTGTGGTTAATTAACAGAGGATGGCAAAAATATTTTGATCCTACTGTGTCACAGACCCTTCTAATTTCAAAGGGAACTGCTTTAAAATTCTAATCTTTTATGAAACTATCCAAGTTTGGTTGCATTAACCACACAAGTACTTTCTTATTTTTATGATGTTAAAAAAAATCACATGGGAAAGCATTAAAACTGCAGCAATTTCATATTGCATGGACTTAAAAAACATGAGACTGTGTTATTTTTTTAAAAAAAAAAAAACCAACCCCGAATGAAATTAGATTTCAGCAGGTATCAAAACTCAAATGTGCCCCCTGTGTTTCTGGCTCCTCTGAAAACTGGTACAATCTAAAACAGTGATGAAAATTACGCCCCCCCCTTTTAACAGCAGCAATGAACGTTAAAATTAAGCTCAGCAGGGAAGACAATCTGACACAAATTACAAAACTACTACAAGACTGAACTGAAAAAAATTAGCTCCTATCTACTCCCCAAAAGATTAGTACTTCCTCATGATGCCCAAAGTTAAAAAGAGGAATACTTTTAAGAGAAAGAAAACATTTAATTGAACAGATAGTGGTATCTGAATAAAACCATCTACTGTTAAGTTTTATAAATTAACTACAATCTGATGGATAACTTGCCTGCTCTTTTTTCACAGGAGTGCTGTGGGCTGCAACACCAGAAAATTGTTCTAACGCATTCTGCTGCTCTTCACTCAGCTGCTGCTGCTGTGGCGGCAGCTGCTGCTGCTGCTGTGTTTCTTGGTCTCCGGTTCCACCTGTTCCTTGCTCTCCTGAAGTCTCCTTCTGCTCCTGATCCTTAGATTCAGAGTCTGATCCAGATTCTGTAGTCATGGTTGATTATTCTGCAATACAAATTAGACCTTTTGACTATAACAAAATCCAGAAAGAACATAAGCTGAATATACAAAATGAGTGACACACAGGTGGTCCAACTCTTAGACCCACCTGAAGGGTGAAGGAAAGCCATGCTGACCCATAGCTAGACAGGACAGGACTGGGAGTGGTCTTCACACTTCCTTCCCATCCTCATCACTCTACGCAGAAAGTCTAAACGGGGAAAATCTTATTCAATGCAAGATTTTCCTAATTCTTGTCTCTGGACCTCAAGCCAGAAACAAGTTGCATTTAGGAACCCAGTGCTCAATCAGATGCTCAAAAAGAATGAAGAGCTTTAGGAACCTTAAAGGTTTACATTTACTGTAACATGCGTTTTTGAGGACTGCATCATTTCCCATCAGATGCACCCACAAAACTATACATTTGTAAAGTGGGGTACATCTCATAACAGCTCATGCCGTAACAGACTTTGTTAGTCTTCAAGGTGCTACAGAACCCTCCAGTGCTTTTGTTGGAACAGATTATTGTGGATGTTCAAATTACTCTTCATGTCCGACTCTGTTAATGGAACACCAAGCAAATTACAGTGAAAACATCCTGTTCCATTCATGTTCCTCACTTCAACACCTTGCTGTACTCCAGTATCCCTCACAAATTCAGCTGGCACTATGGTCCGGTTATAGGCTACAACCTTAAGCACACACTTTTATGCAAATATAAAAATGGGCATACTTTTTCAAATTAAATTAATCCACTACTTTCGCAATCTGAGTTCCACTGTGTCTACAAACCAAAAAGTCTTCTTGTAACAATCTGTTTTTGTCCATTACGAGATAAATTGTTTAATGGGATAATAATCTGTTTACCTGAGTAACCATGTACTTTAACAAAGGAATATTGCCCTTGTGGTATCTCCTAATAAAGTATATGTTTTAAATTATTTTAATATGGTTTATAGTATTTCAGTGTACATTTTTTATTACATCGTAAATAATTTTACTTTGCAAGCTGAGTCCCAACCTTGGGAAAAGGGAGGATGGTAATGATGATTATAAATCAAAACTCTCACTCACGTAGAGTGAAATAAATAGGATCTTATTTCTTAACACTCCTCACAGAGTTGCTGTGCTTATTTGTACATCCATGGGTTAAGGGTGGAGCAAAAATTGTAACATATACTCGCGGTGTTGGTCTTCGCTAGGTTATCTAACCTCTAGAAAAACATCCAAATTTGGTGGTACCGATGGGAAGAAAGGAGTAACTGTGTGTAGGGAGAAGGAAAAAATGGGCAGCCCTGTAAGCCCTGTACATATATTACACCTATATATTACAGCTTACAATGCGTTGTCCCAAAGCAGATGAAAACCCTTCCTTCCATCTCAACTGCCACTGCCCTGGCCTCAGAGGGAGAGGAGAAGAGGCAGTGTCTGCTGAACTTCATCCTCTCCCACGCTGTTGTTCCCTTTTCCTTTGTGTCACATTTTAATTAGATTGTAAGCCCGAGGGTACAGTACTGTTTTGTTGTTCTTTTATTTGTAAAGCACTCATGTACAGTGAAGGTGCCATATAAATAAATGATTATAATAATAACAATAAGTTACTACCGCTCCAACTCCCAACTACTCATTATAACAACTCCACTTGTAATGATGGTATCATTTGTACCACCACACATAGCTAAACAAACCACTTTCATTCAGTATCATGAAGCAGCCTGCATCCACTCTGTATGAAGTATACAACTCAAAACACTCCATTTTAAGACATAATTCAATCTGCATGAAAGTTCAAAGAATCAAGCAGCAGAATCCAAGCATAAACAACAAAATCCATTCATGCTTGTCCAGTTCAAATTTGTTAAAGAAAGCAAGCTCATATACTCAAGGGAAGCAAAAGGCATTCAGGAAAGTTACAAAGCATTCAGAAAAATATGCTTGATGAAATGTGGGCTTCAGCCTAAATATTGAAACAGGCAAAGTAAACCAGGGAGACCGGATTAAAAGAGAGATGTTTGAAGAAGAAAAGGACTCAGAAATCGCAAACTGAAATTTCCTATACAAAGTTTATCAAATGATTTCTTGTATAGGATAATACAAATCATAAACTGTGCATTTCATTTCATAATGAAAACAAAAGAGTGTTTGTGAAACACATTAGTACAACCAGACAGCTCTCGAAACTGAATAATAAATACTTCATCAGGCAATTAAGGAGAGAAAAATTCCCTAAAATGACTTATTACAGCTCTCTCTGGACTGACTCACAATTTTTCTGTTTATTTAGACCTTATTTCCTTCCATTTTTTTACCCCTTTCAACTGCTATAAAGACCAGAGTATTCTTTTTAACGCCCACTTCATTGCTGTGCATCAGCTTGCTTTCCATTCTCGTGATTGATGATAGCGACAATGTACTTTCTGTTGAGGCTTCACAGGGAAAGCTCAACTTATTGCCTCATCACTTCCTTGTCAGAAGGGCCTCATTAGTACCAAACCGTTGCCTCTACAGCAGCTATTCATTGCCTTGCGTACATGGAGAGCATGCATACATGCCATTCACCCTTTAAAAGCTTAATTTAACACTTCAGAAGGCAAAGTGTGCTTCAGACAGTAATTTCTAGATTTTTATTTTAATTTTCTGAGCTATTTACAAAACAGACGGTTATTTTTCCCCCAACGCTATTAGTTTCAAGAACTGACCCTTGGGGGGAAAAATCCACTATATTATTATATCTACAGTGGGGCCTCCTCATGAGTGACCTCCACATGTATGAATTTGAGCTTGCACAAAATGTCACGTCCCTGTATCTAAAATGACAGTGACATGCATGCAGACATGCTGCCACGGATGCATGCACATCCTGTCCACTGACTATAATAGGACTTGTGCATACATGGATTCTGGTATCCACAGGGGTCCTGGAACCAAGCCACAGCAGATATGGAGGACTCACTGTATTCATTCATTTTATTGAATTTCTATCCTGCTTTTCAAGATAGCTAACAATAATACAAGTCCCTGACAGACAAAATCTTCATTAAAACATGAAAACTAACAACACAATAAAAATGCAGCAATCAAATGAAAAAAAAGCCAACACTGAACCAGTACAAAATGGTTTTAGCTAGGAAAGCAACTTAAAAACCAAAGGACTGACTTAATAGAAATGTACAAAATACAACATAAAGGAAGCCACTGTACCTGCCTCCAGTGATATGTGGATCAAGGGAAGAGCTTTCCCTAAAGATCTTAAACCCTCAGCAGGTTCATGAGGGAGAAGATTTTTTAAAAATATACTAGTTCCTAGATATATAGGGCTTTAAAGCTTATCACCTCTAATCTGAAGAGTGTTTGCAAAGAAACATGACATAAGTGAAACTGTTACAAAAAAGGGAGACATATATCCCATAAGGGGTCCTCAGTCAATAATCTGGTTTCAACATTTTAGACGAGCTGAAGTTTCCAAACACTAGACAGAGTGCCTTATAAATAGTCTGATCAGGATGTAACTAAGGCATGTGTCACCATGGCCAGTTTGGGCATGTCCAGCAGCAGGTGCACTTGGCTAATAATGAGAAAGAAATTCTTATTCCCTAAAATGTATAGCCCTTTGGCCACTAAATTTTTTAGTCAGTTTCTCAGTTTCACATCTGGCTCTTTAGCTAAGATGGAGGAATTCAAACTTTCTGGAAAGTACAATTTCTAGGGTGATATTCCTGGCATGGTGAGCCATCCTAAATCATCATCAGCCAACAAAGAAGCTTAAAACTCTGCAACACAGACTGAATTTAATTACTTTTATGGATCCCCTTCTTAGACAGTCACTATAAATTTTAAAGATTTGTTGCAGATCCCACTTGTTCCATCTAATCAGCAACTTGGGTGGCTGAATGCTGACAGAACTCAAGCCAAAACAGGACCATGAAGAGATACGAGGGAATTATCACCAAGCTCAGGTGACTCCAAATTCTATTAAGTACAGGAGGTTGGTTATTAAAGGAAAAGGAGACAATCCTTCGTCCTTCAAAAATATGACAGTGAGGTCTGAACATGCTCAAGGTGTCCACAGATGTTGAGTGTAAGCTGCAAACTATGGCTGGGGCCATAATCAATCAAACTGCTTGGCAACAGAGCATAGCAAGAGCAGTTTGACATTTCTACCACTTGCTCACTGAGCCATCCATGACTTCAGTGCATGAGCAGAAGTTGTATCTTCTAGAATGGGCATCAGCATATGCACAATGACAAGCAGTAGCAACCCTGCATTACTCCATGGTCCCTCAACAGGACGTTGTCTAAAATCTGGGGGTTGCACGGAATGATGTGCTTGAGTCCCTCTCAACTTAACAGCACCTTAGAAAAGGTTTTCTGGTATTCCAAACAGGAATTCCTCTTAGAGGATGTAGAGGCTCTGCAATATTCTGCGAGCCTACAAAAGACTATCAGTGTCTGCACACGCACCTAGCCATCATGCAGCTACCTCATGCGTATAGTTTCATGAGTTACAACTCTGTGAAGTCAGAGGAGGCAGCAAGCTGGATCTTGCTCAAGAGTTTCAATGTGTGCCAGCTTTCTGTTCTGCTTTTGGGTACCACCAGAAGTTTGAAACTATATTAAAGCAATCTTTTTTAAAGGTTCATTAAAGAATTATTTTAATGGTTCATTGTTTGCTTGTTCATTTTACCATAATCCTCCTGAAAACTAGATTAGCTCACCTTCATTTAAGCCATTATTTCACGTTGTTTCATAAAGCAATATTTTTTAAAATTTGAAGCTCAACGAAAGAGAGCCACAGGATTCTTTAAGCTTTTGGCTGCAATTCTGCACACAGTTAGGCCATTTGAATCTTACACTTCAATGAGATTTAAATAGTCTAATTGTGTACTGAATTTAAGCTTTAATATTTTTCTAGAACAATTTTATACCACTAGAGTTTTAACTGTTAGAAATGACTGCATTCAATAAGCATATTTTAATATGTCCAGGGAGCAGTGTGTGTGTGTGTGTGTGTGTGTGTGTGTGTGTGTGTGTATTTTAACCTCAAAGCATTACTGGCATCATTTGAATTCAGTAGAAGACAAAACTGAGCAATTCACATATACATGCTTACTAATACTGCACCAATGTACCATTTAAAGATAATACTAAAATGAGGCTGGAAGACATCAAGATGGAAACAATCACATTTTTTTTAAAAAAGATGAAAATATTTAAAAAAATCAAATGGGTTAGCAAAGCCCCTTTTTTCCTGCAGCATTTAAAAGCTGACAGCTGTTTAACAATCCACTGTATCCATTCATTCTCTCATACAAAATATCCATGTAATGAAATAACCAGTGGACTGGTTGTATATTACATTGGATGCATGGCTGCAGAGAGCAGAACTCTGTAAAAAAGATGCTCCTGCGGTGAAGATATGAGAAGCCAACTTTTGCCAATTCCTCCTGAAGCCCCCTACTTCCCCCACCCCCAAAACTGCTCCAGTAGATTGTGGCTGTGGTGGCTCTAGATCAGTGATTCTCAACCTGTGGGTCCCCAGATGTTCATGGACTTCAGCTCCCAGAAGCCCTGAGCATTGACCATAGTGGCTGGGGCTTCTGGGAGCTGAAGTCCACGAACATCTGGGGACCCACAGGTTGAGCACCACTGCTCTAGATGCTTCAAGGGAAAAGAGAAACAGAAAGAATGACCCTTCCCCACATTTCTGCACACAAGATTTTGTGGACTGAGAAGCTTCACTGAATCAGACTAACTTCTGCAGATCAAAGACACACTCTAGTCTAAGAAAAACAGGTCTGGATCCAACCCGACATTAGTAAACATTTTAAAACCACTAATTAAATTGTATTCAAACTGTTGTTGTTTTTCCCAGAGCTCTACTAGGCTTAGTATGGAATAGGAAACAATGCATACAAACTGCAGACATTAACAGCTGTTCTAGTTTGAAAATACATGGAATAACCTGAGAGTAAACAATATGGAAGTACTTAAATTTAATATTAACCCCAATCATATCAGTGGAATATCAACCACTGATGACAATTCTGTAGTGATTTTGTTTCTCAACAACAGAACTTAGGAAACATGCCTTATCCTTTTAATCAAATGCAGTACATTTCTGAGAACTACAGGAATATAAGCAATTTTCATGGAACTGGTTTTCTTGTTCATGCTCATTTTACGTTCCTAATCCAGAATACATATATTGCATGGTCATACAGAAGAGCATCCACCTGCCCATAAAATCCACTGCCTCAGGCCAGCATCTGCACAAAAAGATGTCTCCACCTGCTATTTTCCCCACTTGGCAATCTTTCACTGCCTTTTTATCTTTCAGCGGATTACTGCCTATGTTAGAGTGGCCTATATCTGCTAAAGTGTTCACTGGATGCCAGGTAGCACATCTGAACAAACTGCCCTGCCACAGGACAACTTATGGACATAGTTGGTTCCCCGCAAGCTGCTCAGGACATGCCTGTGGTGCTTCAAAACTGGGTGTTCACACAGGACACAGAGTAAACAACTGCAGCTAGACTGGAGCCAGTCTAATATCCTGTGGTCGGGGCAGCAGCCTCTGGAAAACACAACTTGTCCCCCCTCCGCTGTGATCTACCAAGTTCCACAGATCATAATATATCATATCATGAGAAGACAGACTCATTAGAAAAGACAATAATGCTTGGTAAAGAAAAGAGTAAGATCAAATTACAGGTGATTGATTCAATCAAGGAAGCCACAGCTCTGAGTTTGCAAGATCTGACAAGGGCAGCCGATGAATGCGGATGATGGATATCTCTTATTCAAAGGGCCATCATAAGGCAAAGTCAACTTGATGGCAGTTAACACAATTCATATTGTGATTTCTTTCCCATCTCCTACTGGTTTCAATGGAGAAGAACAGGAGGGACCAAAATACAGCTGTAGGAAGATGATTCATGTCTACTTGCCTGGACGTTTGTTGTTCTCTTTAGCTGGGGTTTGCAGTTTAGGGAGGGGCCTTTAGAAATCCCAGCCAGAGAGCTCTTTGGCCTCAGTAAACTTCACATCCCAGAATTCCACAGGATGTTGAAAGTGGAATAAGAGCACTATAACAGTGTAGGGTGGAAATGACCCCAGTTCTGTCTCTCCTTTACAGCTAACTCTAAGTGAGATGTTTCAAGATTAAACCACTGTCTGTCAGTAATAGACTGGAGGAAGGCAAACAAATTGAAGCTTAATCCAGGCAACACAGAAGAACTCCTATTCAGTCAGAAAGCAGATAAGAGAACAGAGATTCAGGGTATTCTAGACAGGATTATACCCCCTGGAAATCTCAGGTTTGTAGCTAGAACATTCTCTTGGATTCAACTCTGAATCTGAAAGTCCAGGTTTTTGCGGTGGCCAGGAGTGGGTTTGCACAAGCAGATTGCTAGCTAAAGTTGGGTAGACACAGCATATACCTCCCCTACTGAAACAGCTTTACTGGGTACCATTTCCAGCCATAAGCAGGTAGCATGTAGCTTACGGCTAGCCTATGCAGCTTATATCCAAGCTAGGTGAAATGCCGTATCACCCTCTATGACAGTGGTTCTCAACCTGTGGGTCCCCAGAGGTTCATGGACTTCAGCTCCCAGAAGCCCCAGCCACTATGGTCAATGCTCAGGGCTTCTGGGAGCTGAAGTCCACAAACATCTGGGGACCCACAGGTTGAGAACCACTGCTCTATGAGCTCACTCAAGTTTTAAGATTTTCAAAGGAGGGCCTTCTTTATGTCCTACTATCATCACAGATACGGCTGAAGACGACCCAGGAGACAGCCTTCTTGCTGGTTGCTCCCAGGGTATGAAACACTGCCAAGGGAGGCTTGGTTGCCTCCCTCCCTGCCTGCTATCTTTCTGCTGACAGGTAAAAACCTTCTTATTTAACAGGCCTTCAGCTTTTACCTAGTTGGAATAGTGCAATGGGTGTACTGGCTTTTAATGTGCAAAATATTTTAATCTGCTGTTTTAATTTTTTTAAGTGGATTGAGTTTAATTCTTTTTATTATTTGTTTTATTTTTTAAATTTTATTTCATAGTGAACTGCTTTAAAGTACAATGTAAGCCCCTTCCCATATGGGAGAAAAGCAAGCTAATTTAAATTAAGTAAATCTGGTGGTGTTCAGTGGGGCTTATTCCCAGGAGTGTAACCACAAGAAAATGCAAGCCTATTCAGGAGTAAGCTGCACTGAGTTCCACAAGGCTTACTGCCAATGAAGTGGCTACAGGATTGTAACCTAGAACACACATTCAAGTTCGTTGCTTCTCCTTTTCATTCTCTGTCATTTGCAACAATGCTTGCAGATGACTTTGTCTTTCTATCACATTCAACCTATCTGTCTCAATCTTCAGGCACTAGCTCTACCAGTCCAACTTTTAGCATTTGGGGATAAGATTAGTAATGTTGCTTTTACTTTTGCAAAACAAATGTACTAAAGTAAATAAATAAATAAACAATTTAAAAATCATTTATTTGCAATCTAGCTGGAAAGCAGACAGAAAGCAGAATAGCACTGGTAAAGCTTGGAACTGTTTTAAAATTAGATTTTGGAAGGATGTGAGGAGAGCCTTCTTTCCTCCTCACCAGTCATTTCTTGCCTGATGCCAGAGAGAGATAAGAGATGCCAAACGATTGCACTGGATAACAAAGGCCTTCTGCTCTAACCTCTTCTGCTGTAACCTGTGTTAACCTAGGTAGACACTCAGCAATTTATGAGCCATGCTTAGGAGCAGACAAATAATTTGTTATTCTTTAGATATCTCACATCCTCTATATCCAAAGTACTTGAACATAATAGATTTGACCCGAGCAGATTCAAATCCTTTTCTTTCTGTAAAAAAATTGCCTCCTTGCTCATGCAACAGATTCTGTCGTAGACTACAAAATGTACTAGATAGCATTTTTAACAAATGTACTCCTCATACATTAGTCCAGAGAAGTTCTTGTCAACCTTCCAGATACTCTTGATTACAACTCATTATCCTCAGCTAACAAAGTCACTGAAAAATGGTATGTTGCAAAATCACCAGTTTGCTAAAGGCCAAGATGGGAGAGCCTCATTTGCATCTTCCAACATTTTTGCCTTTATTTTAATACAATGAGTGGGGGCACTCTGAACTTGACAGAAGTGGTACAGTGACTGTTGAATCAATTTTCCTTTCCCCTGTTCTCCTTACTTGTAAGTGAAAGTCTTACAAGTAGTTTACTTCCTATGAGTTAGTTTAATAATAGTTTACCTAATGTTTTTAAATCTGTGTTTTTTAATATTATCATTGTTTCTTAGCTGTATTCACTTTAATCTATATTGTTAGCCACCTTGGGTCCAATACTGGGAAAAAGGAGAGTGACAAATAAAATAAAATATAGATATTTTTCATTAAAATATAATGCTGGCTTCAGGTGAAAGAACAGATAAAAGAAGCAATTAAATAACCTCATCAAGCTCCAGCATTTGAAACTACTTTTGCCCTAGAAACACAGTTCCAATAAAGCTGCACAACATGAATGGCTGTTTGTTAAATAATTTTCAATAAATCTGCTACAATAACACTGCTTGCTTTTGTATGAGATCTCTTTTTAAATACATATCAGAGAAAACTTTGGAAAACTGACATTTGGGCAGAGATTCTGCCTCAATATTGTAAATATCATTCTTTAAGCTATGATTAAAATTTGCAATTATGCCAAATGTTTTCCCAAATATGAATGAAATACCAACCCTGCAAAAATGGAGTTGCCTGGTATACTATCATTTTTTGTCCCAGACTTAATACGCAAAGGGAGAAGAGTAAAAGGCAAAGTAGGACAGAAAAACAGCTGTGCCATGCCATCAAGCATCAATCACAATGACTGAACACAAGATTAACTCTGATGTTTACCGTCTACATTAAAAGAGAAGAGTTTAACCAGGAACACAGGTCCATCTTCAAAGAGGTACAGTTTGACCCATGAAAACATCTTCCAGGTGCTCTTTCATCCATTTCAGATGTTTCCATGACTGATCTAGCAGCTGTGGCACTAATCTACTTCAACTGAACAGTGCCTGAAGTAAACAACATAAACAGCCTCTAATGTTTGCTCCTGGCCACCTCAAGAATCTCTTACATGCTTCTCTCCACCCACAAAATTCCTAATTTCTGTTCCATTTTGAATTTCATTATGATCCTTATCTGCTTGCATTACAGTTTAAATTTTGTACTGGAATATGAATATAATCATTTGATGTTAAAGCTCCTCCTAACAAACTAATAAATTATTGTTGTTGTTTTTCTGGCTATTTCTGTATTTTCCAATAGTTATAATGGGCATAAATTAAACAGTTGAAACATTGCTATTAGTTTTTCCACCACCGCTTACAGAAAACTCACTGGGACGGGAACAGAGCTTTGCTGCTTCAAGGCACATGAATCACAAAATTAATGAAATATTCTAGACATTTCTTGTAATATATTGGCCTTCCAACTGGTGGATAGCTATACCATGTATCATCAAGTGTCTCAAGGTGGAAAGGAAAGGGAAATCTAACCTGTATCTATAGATACAAAAAGTCAACCTACATTTGGGAAAGTTTGGTTATTATTTTTTAGCTTAAAGAAGCACAATACAGAACAACAGCACTCATGCCAATGAAAAAGCAAACAAACAGAATTATCATTTCTTTTAACTTAAATTTTCTTATTTGCTCACTCTGATGTTTTTCTTCCATCACAAATAGACATCACATGTATGTGCCACAGAAGCAAGGTATGCTTTTACTATTAAATTTTAATATTAAATTTTGTACAATGTTAAAATTGCACAATTTTGAGATTTCAATTATTTTTGGTAACACTATAAAGTAAAAACACTACTCATCTTTCAGAAAATTCAAAGCATTTCTAATATTTGTCTGACTTCCAATGCTCTTGAGACAAGATGTAATCCCAGATGCCAGTCTGGCTGTACTATAAAATGTATTGTTGAGAATAGGTTCATGTCCATTAGCAAATTACAGTTGTACCTATACAATTTAGTGGTCTCTACTAGAGTAAAATACATTAATAGGGATTACTTCTTCTTGCCATTTCTGGTAACACAAATGCATAAGCATTAATAATTTAGTCACTGTTAAATTAGCAAAGCCACAAAGGTCTTCCCAATACAAATGCAGGATTTCTAGAGACATCATTTATATTATCAATTCTACATACGTCTTTGCAAATCTATACACACTGGTTGTGATAACAGTGCAATAAAATAATGGAACAAGGGTAAAAATAGCTACTGAAACATATCCTATCATGCTGTTGTACTCATTCTACGAATATACTTTGAAAATTTTCACTGGCTCATCTTAATTAATTTTTTCTTTCTTATTCCCCTCCCCCTTTTTTTTTACTGTAAACTCCATAAGCTACATTTATACCAACAAAATCTGCATGGACCTACAGTCAAACTAAAGAATACATACTCAGTAGGTTTATTCAGGTGGGGAATGCCAAAAAGTATTTCAGGAGAGACAGACTGTTTCATTAATTAAATATTGAAAGACTAAAGGGCTGTAACACAGGAACAAGGAAAATGTCTCATACTAAGTCAGACCAGTGGCTCATCTAGGCTAGTATTTTCATGTTGATTAGCAACAACTCTCCAGGATTTTAAGCAGGATACTCCCCGAGCCATTCCTGGAAATCCCTGGTATTTCCTGCCCTCACAGACTCCTGTCCAAGTATTAGCTGTATCTGACCCTGCTTAGCTTTAGGAATCAGACAAGGCCAACTAAGTTCACATTGGCACGGTGGTAAGATACCACAGGATTACCATGGAGTACATGAAATATTTGAATTTGAACTCCATTGGTCCACTTCTAAACACTTTATTGTCAATCTGCATGCAAGCACAAGCTACCTACCTGCTTTAAATTGAATGTATGACTTATCCAAGGTCATCTAATGGGTCTCCGTGGCTGACCAGGCACTTGACCTGGTCTCATGGGGCCTAGCCCAGCATTCAAACGACACTGGCTCTTTTTACTTTATTTAGTAGCTACTAAAGAAAATACTTTGTTCCCATTTCCTCATTCGTTGTACAGATCATCCTACAGATACCTTGCAATGATTACCACGTGCTTCTCATTTGGATTACAGTCCAGAAAATGGCCTGACATAAAGTCGCATAAACTGTGCCAGTTCACTGAATTACTAGTTGCCAGACAAAAGGCGAGGCACAAAGAAATCGCTGGTGCTTGCACTGAAGTTCACTCATGCTATCCTTAACAGTCATTATGATGGATGTGCATGATTACATGAGCAGCAGTAGCAGAACACTGCAAGGATAGACAGGAAGGTCCTTTTCATGATGACAGTTTACCTATCTTTGGTACCAATTTACTTAGTGCAAAGGTTACAGCTAAAAATGTTTTTCTAGTATGGTTTGGTCAGGAGTATCAGGGAAGGAGAGAAAGAATACGTAATTTCTGCATAGGAACATTCCTCCACTCCCCCAAAATCCTGCCATTGTCATCCTTGATGTTTTAGAACAGTGGTTCTCAACCAGTGGGTCCCCAGATGTTTTTTGGACTTCAGCTCCCAGAAGCCCTGAGCATTGACCATAGTGCCTGGGGCTTCTGGGAGCTGAAGTCCACAAACACCTGGGGACCCACAGGTTGAGAACTTTCTCTTCATGTTTTGAACAGCAGTCCAAACTGAGTAAGCTGACAATGGGGATGAGGAAATGGACAAAATTTGTTTACTGATTACAGCTAATCTTTTAAAGCCACATTATTTAAACTAGGGACATCAGTAAACTCAACTGAGTTAGGTGAAACTATGTGAGGCTGTTGGGGTGAGCAAAAATTGAGAGGTACGGAAGGGTTAGGACTGATGATTAACCAGTTTATTTTGCACTAAAAACCAATAAAAAGTCTTAAACAATAATTTAAAAACTATGGACATGAAGAATGTGTAGCATGTTCATTCTACTGAACTGGCTGACCTACAGAACCTTCTGTCCATATTTTGTTGGTTTTTGGTTCATTCCAGCTTCAGGAAAAGCTGCAGTGAATTCATTGTCCTGAAATATATGTACTGCTTTCTTCTTCATGCTTGAAAATGTACTAAAGAAGGCCGTAAACACTTTAATAACAGAAATGTAAGTACCTTTTGTACTCTAATGACAGAGCAAGGAAACACGCAGTGCATTTAATCCCAGCACTGGCTCATTTAAAACAACTGTGCTATAATCTGGGACAGAATCAAAATAGTTGTCGGATTTTGAATTGGTAATCCTCACTCTGGCAAGAAGGACAAAACTCTCTGGCGTGCCCCTGAAATATAACTAGCAGAACAAAAATAGATGCTTGAAGATGCTCGTTTTCCACCTAGGACTTTGCAAAAGAATGAGAGAGAACAAAGAGGACCCTTTGCATTGTAGCCAAAAACAATCTTACAAGACATGAAGCCATATATAGTGGGTAGGGGCTGGAAGGACAGGTAAACGTGCTGTCTTATGAAAACACACACAAATGCAGACCTACTCCAAAGGAGGGCCTTTCACAGTCACAACTGCTACCAAAGCATATGCTTCCTTAGGGAAGCCTGCCTGCATCACAGGCCACGTGGGAAGAGACCAGAACCTTTTCCTGCAAATATACTTTCAGGTTCTCTATGTTAACAGCAGCCTGAAACAGTCTAGCCACATTCTGTGACTGCACAACTGCTGAGTTTGTGTTTTGAAACGGCTTCCCTCTGTGAACACATCTCCTTTCCTTGGTTGCCATGCAATTCTTCTCACAGTTGGAGAACATTTGCCCTCTAGTAAATTAGTGGAAAAGGCAGCATTTTACACAATACTGTTTAGAGGAGAAAGCATTTCTTTACATCTACTGAGTAACTGTAGTGAATGGTGGCTGGGCAGGAAACAAGGAGGAATCTGTTTACTCTCTTTCACCATTAGCAGCCAAATGTCCATATTTCTGGTAATGCAGAATTGTGTCTGTACATAGTAGAACAACACCTTCTACTGAATATTCACGCATTGGCTTTCAGGTATGATGCAGCCCCTTCTACTCCAATGAAAGAAAAGTACAGCTAAATCCAGACTTGGAACTTACATTAGTTGGCCAAGGTGCAGAGAATCTGAGGCCCATAAAACACTGGACTACAGTAGCCCTGTTCATTGTTCATATGGAATGTAACAATCTGGAAGGCATCAGGTTTTCTACTCTTCATAGAAACTTCATCAAAAGAAAGATCTCTGTCCCTCATTCCCACCCCAGCCTTCTATATTGCCTGTAGAGTCTGCCCAAAGAGTGAGAGGATTCTCCTGCACCTATCTCCTATTAATTCATTGAGTAACAGAAAGTTGTCAGTCCAGAACAAGAATGATATCCACTGCAAGCAGTTTCCAGTGGTGTGGTAATGTTAAGTCCACTGCAGCAAACAACATAAAAGTCTTATGGCACCTTAAAGACTCATACATTTATTATAGCATAAGCTCTAACAAGTCAAAGTCAACTATCAGAAGAAATGAACATTAGCAGGGAGATCAGTGAGAAGACGAATGAAAAGCAATATAGCTTATTATAATTCAGTTAACAGGTAAATGAAAAAATACTTCCACTGATCACGAAGTAACTTTCTTGATCAACATCCTGGCACTTGTAAACTAATTAATATCTGCAGTTAAATTTTAAATATGATCACATACAAGATGCAAGCAACATCTTACCATTTCAAAGTTATAGATAGCTACAAAATGTCATTGTATTCATTCTTCTTAAAAGTAACTTTCAAAGCTCTGCCAAATAGCCAGATCATCTGTATAAATCCTGCTCTCCATAAAACACAATGGCCTGTTAAGCCCAATTAGAGCAAACCCCACTGAACCACAATCATAGGCCAATATTTAAGTAAATCCCATGAATTAATACAGCTACTCTAATTGTAAGTAGCAATTGGATTTAGGCTACTGGATGTACTCAGTTACTGTACCTGGCATCATCCAAGAGATATTTATATGTTTAGTTCTGCACTGATACAGTTTTGTCTTGAACAATCAGCAAGATGTTATTCTGGTTATAAAAAATCAAATTTATTCTTTGTTTATTTTGCAGACGTTTAAGACCTGAAAATCTAGCTACATAAACCAACTTCTTAGTTTAGAAATGAACTGGAGTTTTGAAGTGTTTACTGCACATATGTTGGGCATTATATTTTACTCCCCAGCCCAGACAGACATACTGCTCCTTGGGCCCCATGGAAAACAGCTGTCATTAATATTCACCCCCTTCTACTAACACTCTCTCTTAATCCCAGTAGGGTTTCCCAGCCTATAATTAAACTTTCCAGCTGCCACACTGCTAGACAGAGCCCAAATGGATCTTTTGTTTTTAAAATTCCCTCTTTCCTCTTCTGGGGGATTCTAAGAAACCTTGTCACAATTCAAGGATTTGTTCTGACTTCCCAACGTATTCTATATAATAATGCTTTCACATTCCATGACGTTTATTTCTCTGTGTGTGTGTGTGTGTTCGTTCATATATACATACGAACACCAATTACATAGTTCCAATATGGCAACCTAGGTTTTTAGAAATTCTACTTGCACTGCTTTCAAGGCTATTTAGGCCTTCCACCTTACATGCATCAGTGAAATATATGCGGCATAAGGGCTGTAGTTCAGTTCATTTAATTTAGTTGTGCATAGGAAAATATATTGAGGCAAGGGTTTCCCATAGGGAAGAGATAGCTTCATTTGGACTGTTAAAACTTATATAAGGTAAGCCTCTAAAGTGATTCAGCATGGTATTCTGACAGGGAGATGAAGATGAGAAACTTCCAAGTTTAGGATAACTAATTCCATGAAGAAAATTTAACTACTTCAGTCCTTCAGAATGAGAAAACAGTGGGAGATGGTAACAAAGCACAAAAAAATAATGCCAGATATTAAAAAGAAAAGACCAGGTCGTAGAAACCATCGCACACTCACAAAAGATTTAAAGAAGAGTAGATGCATAAATACTAAAGGCACCAGAACCCATCTGATCTTGGAAGCTAAGCAAGGTCAGCCCTAGTAGAGGAGACTGCCAATGAACATATGAAATATAGCCTACAGGTGCTGTAGGCTATATTTCATATGACAAAAGTGGCAAAACTGCCTCTGAGATTTCCTTCCCAAAGAAAATCCTAAGAAATTCATGGGGTCATCATTAGTCAACAGGAGACTTAAAGGCGTACAGAGGTATGTAGATTATGGTTTCTGCCATGCTAGTGTATTCTGAGAGAGAATGCAATCACTTTCAACAAGGAAATCAGAGACACTTGTTCCACTATGTAAAGCAGTACTGCTACAACAAATACTTTATAAACTCCATTCATAGCAGCACTGGCAAATGTCCTTCAGTAATCTCAGTAAAGCATTGCCCTAAGGCAATTGTTTAGCCCACTGACATAAAAAAGTGAGACGTTCTAGGTCATTTGTTCTTTTTGTCTCCCTTAAAAAATTTAGAAGCCACAACATGGTTTAGCTTTCCATTTTGGGTGGCACATCAGAGGTAAGTCAAGTACTCCAAGTACTCTAGCTTTACACACGTTGGAGTGCTAAGCAGATTAAAAAGAAGTTTTGTCTAACAAGTATGAACAAGAGTGGGCGACAAAAGTGTCATAGAAAAATAATTAATACTGCTCACTGTGAAGGCTGCTAAATTTGTGCCTTGAAAGAGAGAAATTCTTAAGATCCAGTCATCTGGAGATTATTCTTTTTTAAGAAGCATAACTGAAATTTAATAACCACCTAGGACTGCTGAGTGGGGTGTGGTCATATAATGCAACTCAAACTGCAGTTCAGAACTGCAACTGTTCTAATTTTTAAAAATGAATCCATCACACGAAAATTACATTAACAAAGCTACTGACAAAGCTCTTAAAAAAAACTTTTATACCAGCACCATCTTTCTCCTTGTTCTTTGTCTAGCTGGAAGTTCTTAGTGGCATGAGCACTGAGGGATGCTGGAGATATCAGCTGGAGAAACACATTCTCTCAGTTTTGGGTTGCAGAAGCATATCTACAGTGAACATGGAAATAAAGCTTAAAGTAAGAAAACCTGGATTCTCTTCTAGCCAATGCTAACTATAACTGTGTGTGCCTGATCACAACGGACAAGGTAAACAGCTGTCTCCAGAATTCCTTACTGAGTATATGCGAACAGCAAAACACAAAGGAGAAAGTAGACTGAGGAAGAAAGTAGAAAAGGAGAGAGTAGACTAAGAAAGCCTCACCAGCTAAATACAGTATACCTGTATTTTATCAAACTCTTCAATTCTAAACTTGCCGAGTTAGCAAGTAAGACAGCTCTGACTAGGTTTACCAACAGCTTCAAAAGAAAAATGGTCTCCAAGCAGCATACAGGAACATTTATCAGTGGACAGAATGAGAAATGAAAGTAGATAGCAACTGTAATTGAGTTTCTGCATCAAGATAGTTTAGTAATCACTCTGCACCAGTTTCAGCACAATAAATTTATTGCACATAATATGGGAGGTACTTCCGTCAAAGGTCATGCTTGATTTAGCCAAATCCATACACAGAAAACTTCACTATTTATCTAAATGAACAGCATATAACATGGCATGAGAAATATATTCACTGGCATACCTTGGCCTTTTTGTACAAAAAGGTACCAACCCTGACTCTGAGCAGTGAAAACGATTTCAGGTGGTAAACCCTCTCCCCAAGCTTAAAATGAGGATACAAGACTATCTGAAATGTAGACATTTATATGTCCTACAATATATAAATAGATTTTAAATCTTTGTTCCAATTTTATTTGTAAAAGCCATAGATAACAAAGTTCCTTAAGCGAATCCTTGAACTTGGCTAGTGTTACACCTTGATCATTGCGGAGAATTTTAGAGGGGATAGAATTATTTCTGGAGTTAAAAAAAGGGTCATGGAGTTAAATCTTGCTTCCTAAAACAATGTATGGTTACATTTTAATAATCTGTGATCAAACATTTAAACAATTCAAAATTTAATTCATAATTTTCCATATCTTAGGTCTTCTCCAACATGAACGAAGTATATCTGTAGCATTCTGCACATAAACTGTTGTTTTGCCATGGTACATAGCATAGAACAAGCAAACAGAACTGAGGCCAGACATGGAAGGATTAGTTTTATTTGCATAGGAAAAATAAAGATTTACATAGACTTCTGCAAACAAGCCAAAATGTTAGAACAGATTTGGCAAAAATTTGGCAATGCTTATTTTCTTTTTTTTCAATTCAATTCAATGTCATCCTATCACAATGCACATTAACAAAGTCCAAATTTAAAAACTGCTCTCACTATCATAAGCATTTAATTATTAATAATATTATTTTTAAACATTTCCTAGGTTAAACAAAAGAAAGATGGTGAGAGAAAAAATAATAAATAGAAAGTACATCAAGCAATTTCTGCTGTGCAATGACAGTCCTGTTTCTAAGAACAATAAGAGGCTGAAGAAAAAGAACATTTTTTCAACACAAGGGATAATTAAAGAGAATATAAAGCAGAAGCTGAAAGACGGGGTGGGTAACAGTTTCATAGATTTGACAGAGCTGCATCTAATGTAGGAGCTAACAGACTTCTCTAACCAGCTGTGTGCAGCTGAAGAGCATCATTAATTAACAGTATCAAAAGATACGGAGGAACTCTGTAGAACCTTTAAGACTGAGGAAAATAAATTTCTAGAATAAGCCTTTGTGGACTCCAGTCCACTTCATCAAATGTATTTCAATGCAGGCTGAGTATCTCTTATCCAAAAATCCAAACTCCAAAATGCTCCAAAGTCCCAAACTTCAGAAAAGTGGAACCCAGTCTCCTTCCTGTAGGGAACATGAGAGAATCATGGAGACTTGCTTGGGACCACACACGTGCTTCTTGCAAAATTTCTCAGTTGGCCTGATGCCTCCTGCCCTCCAACAGCTTGCTTTGCAAGCAACACACACAAACATGGTCCCAAGCAATCAGAGAGGTTAAAAAAAAAAAAAGCACCAAGTCGACTGAAAGACTTTGCAAGGAGTACACGTGTGTCATCCCAAGCAAACCTCCCTAATCCCCTCAAGTTCCACATAGGAAGAAGGCAAAAGGACAAGAGCTGACGAAAGAGCAGACCCTGAGTTAAAGGAACAGGATGATGATTTCTGAGGTCAATATCTTACTATCACACAGAATTAAGTTTCCAATTATCATCCGAATGGAAACTTATTTTAATATTGGTTACCTAATATATAAAGCTTTCTGACAGAAAGTTAAGAAAATTCATTTTAGCAACATCATTCCAATTTCACATATTTATAGTCTGTTCAGTTATAAACTCTCTGCTTTCCCAAATCTGTGCTTGGAGTAGTCCTGACCACGAGTAACTGCACATTGTTTCTCAAGTTGCTTCTCCGTGACCATTTCTGCACAACACTCTTCTGCGTCACCACGCTACAATCCTGGCTCTAGAAGCAGCAATGCTCCCTTCTGTACCTGCTTGCTCCATGTGGAAAGGAGCACAATGGTGCCACCTCTTCCTTCTACAGTGCAGCCAGGCATTTTCCATGGCTGCAGAAGAAAGCATCACTACTGAGCTTCCGCAGCTTCCGTACGACCAGGAGGGACAGAAGCACTATGCAATCATAGGCACAAAACAAGATTTTTTCTGTTTTGTTAAAACTGCATGAATGCGACGTTTGGAGACACAATGGCAGCAGGCCAGCAGCAATGTTGTGCTGAAGCACAACTTGCCAACCGCTGCCATCCTATCCCAGAAGCAGCACAGCTCCGTCATGCAGAAATGCCCCCTGACACTTAGGAGATGACTGGTAAGATTGAAATCCACTTCTGATGTTTTCTGGAAGGAATCATTCGCTGGAAACTGTACATTACAAAACATAGTAAGTTGCTATGATCATCCTTCTGTTAACCTGCCTTTAAACAGAGAGAATTTATTTTGGTAGATTAGCACAGCAAGGCTGTGTTCATTTTTCATTCTTTGTACTAGACTCTCCTTCTGTGCTATAAAAATGTAAAAGAGACAGGAGCACATCAAATGTGGAATGTCCATGCAAAGATCTTTCACCTCTCATCAGCTTTCAGTGACAAGATTAAAATGGTATTATTCCACCTAAATTTAAGATTGACCTTTTAAAAAATGCTTTCAAATCGGCTTATAAAAACTGATTTTCAAAGTTTTATTTTTTATGTTTTTAAAGAATATCTCTTGTTGTACATCACTTTGGACCATATTGGGCAGGAGAGCAATTAACAAACACTTTTATAAAATAAATATATAAACAGATAGGTGGATGTGGGAATAACAACTCAACTGCAGCAATAGTTTACTCTAGAGATACACAAAATAGAATGGCTTATTAGAGTCCTTAAATCTAAAAATTCTATCACTGTATATTCCTTGTCATCTTTGTTCTTTAAGGAAAGTTAGTTGGGGGGGTGGTCTTTCATTTAAAATGGGTCCATGTGACAGTTCTAACAGGGTATTTTATTTTGGCTGAAGTATTATTATTATTACTACTACTACTACTACTATCTGTATTCATATGCCACTTTTTTCCTCAAAAGGACTCAAAGTTGCTTACAATACTTTAAAAAAGAAAACATAGTTTAAAAAGGGACATACAGAAGTTAAAACAAATTGAACAGCAGTAATAAATAAAACAAAGTTAAAATTCATATTAAAACAACTAGCAAATAAAAAAAAAACCAATACTTTTCTTCAGCCAAGGAATGATCACATATTAAATGACTGCTGAAATAAAAATGTTTTTCATGTCAGTTATTTTGCACGTTGGCACAGTCAGTCATGATGATGCCCCAAAGTCGAAACTCACAGAGACTTCAGGCAATCAGTGTCCTATTAGAACCAAAACTGGCCTTTAATCTTACACTAGTAGTAGGGTAACTATTTTCAGCATATACAGAAGTATTTGCATTTTCATCTTGTTTTGAATTATCTGTGGGCGAAATTGTTCAAATTAATTGGTCTCTTTTTGCAGTAATAGTGGACTATATATGGATGGGGTAGTTAACGGAAACACTTCAATTGGAGATACAAGGTGCATTCAAAGTTTATTTACTTGTACCATGTTTCGATGTGAAGCAAACAGAGCCACAGCTTTTGTTAAACATCCACTTCTCTCCTCAATGCTGGTAAGAATACTAACATTTCTTTACCCTATTTTTTCTGCTGCTAGCACAAATCTGTCTTGGATAGAGAACATCTCCCCTACTCACTTAAAACACAAAGTGGTACAGTAAGAAAGCACAACTACACCGCTATTTTTAGAGCAGGAATGATATCACCATCAGCAGAGCAGTTCATGTTTGCTTGGTTGGCTGACTTCAGGCTCTGCCATGTGAGGTGATAATGTGAGGCTTTTAAATCTGTTTGTGATGATTACCTCAAATTCAAAAGGTATAGACAGAGAGGAAGCCAAGCCAGTTTTGCCTCATTTTATCTTATCTATCCCAAGCTATCTTATCTATGCTCAGCAATTGGAGCAAGCAGGAATTTCTATTGAGAGTTAGATGACTGGAATGTGGAGTGTGATCCTGTCTCTTAGCCTATCACTTAAAAAAAAAAATCTAGTGCCTTCTAATTTTTCAAGCTACTTAAATTATTAGTGTGAGCTGCAAGGGAGTGGGACTAACTGCCAAACGGAAATAGACATAGAAATAAAAGTACTTCCATTGGGAATATGTTAATCAGAAAAGGAGAGCAAAGAAAATGATCAGCAGAACCTGACATTTCTATCAAACACATATCTGCAGGACACCAGGTTGTCTACACCACTAATGTACATACTCCATTTGTGGCATGCTCCCAGCCAATCAAAATGACACTGTAAAATCCACCTCAGATATTGCAATATGAAGTTCACTTTTCTTTGGAAAAATACGAATGAAAACATATACAAAGACTCCGACTTAGCCACACACACCTTTTGGGGTAAATACAATTGTTAGCCCCAACTAAAGCAGATATTTAATATCAGCACTTAGGTAAGCCTCATCAACTCAGTGGGTCTACCATACCCTAAAGTAATAATTGGATATGGGCCTTTCATATGGATTGTTCACTCTTATCAGAGGTTGTAACTTGTCATGATCATAATCTAATTATGCTTAATTTGTATACATTGGACAAAATAGATTTGGTGACCCACATACTTAATCTAAACCATATTAGTTCAAAAAGAACTTTGAATCTTAGTTTGCTATAACTGAACACTTAATTGTGGTGTAGTGGGGGGAATTATTACACTGTTCACAGTGCTGCTACAACAAAGTGATCAAAACCACAAATGTGCTGGCACCAAACTTAGAGGCCCTTATAACTGCCATGTTTCAAATTCTATCTAGTCAGCCCCTAGCAAAGAGCCTGCAAAACTCTTTAATAAATCATAAAACCAGAGGGGGAGGAAATTAGGTCATGTTGTCCATCCTCTAACACAGTAAACTGGCATTCTCTATTGTGCTGTCGAATACTCTTGTCTAGCCTACTTGTAAATGATTCAAGTGATGGGATTTTTTACTAGATCCCTAGCGAAACTGCCCCACAGCCCGCTAGAGAGCTCTCTGCTGTTAATGCTTCCCTCTCCAAATTGCGCAGTTAAGAAAGGAAAGACTTTTTGTTTTGCATTATTTTACCCCTTTTGATAACATTAATTTCATTTTTGTCCTAGTATACTTGGTTGTACATGGTTTAGTGGTTTAAGAAGTGTTAGACAAGGACTCAGGGGACCAGGGTTGAATCCCCTCTTGGCCATAGAAACCCCCTGGATGACCGGGCAAATCACATTCTCTGAGACTTAGATGAAGGCAATGGCAAATATCTTTGAAATAAATCTTGTCCCTCCTGAAAAAACAAACAAACTGTGATAGATTTGTCTTAGGGTCACCATGGGGAAATAACTTGAGGACACACAACAAATACTTGCCTCTGTTAACCATCCTCCCACTTCTGAAAAAGTAAACCTTACGATTGCTAAAGAAACATGCTGGCTCTTTTGTAATCTTGCTGTTGTTTGCTTGTATCTATTTTTGGAGACAAAGGAATAAAAATATGCCACTTATAGCAGTGAAATTGAGATATGAAAAATACATTTCTACATCTTGCATCTTGGAAAGATATGGAAATTCTTGCATCTTGCAGCAGAATTTAGAACTTACACATATACAGACATTCCAATTTATAAAAAAAAATGTAGCAAACACAAACGTAGGTTAGATGGTCTAACTGGGAAAAATATTCTCTCCGACAACAGCAAACTTCAAAACAGCGTTGTCATACCTGCCTCTTTTCCTAACCTACCCAAACAGATCCCAAATTAGCACTACTCTGTGCATGCTACTTAACTTTCCTTCTTTTTAGTAAGTAGCTGAAAAAATTCCTGTACATATGTATTCAGTGGTCCTATTTTGAATAAATTTATATTATTGCAATTTCAGATGTATAAATACATTCATACAAAATGGTAAAGATTCTGAAATCTTAGCTTACTGTGGATGAGTTGCAAGTTGTTTGCATGATCAATGAACTAACAGAAAACTGAAAACTTGGTATACTGTCCAAATTAAGTATCCTAGATTGTTTTTCCCTTTACAACTGAGAATTGAAAGAACTAAAAGAAAGGGACTTGTTCTTGTTTTTTGGATCTTGGCTTGGATTTCCAGTATTAAATCAAATCTTTAGACAGCATGCTAAGCTTTTAGTTTTTGGTCAGTGTAGCTGACCTCCTGAGGAGAATAAATAAGTGAAAATGAATGGGTCGCGTGTATCAGCATGCAACTCTTTCATAATTAGCCAGGATAGGCCAGGAATCCTAACTTAACATCTGTGTAATGGCAGGGAGTGTGAAAGTGCACTACCCTTTTTCATTTCAAAAATAGTGCCCTTAAATTTATTAACTAGAACTTCAACTCTTCACCTATGAGACACAACAAGGCCATCTCTTTTCATACTATTACTGATGCAATTTGCTATTGCTATCATACTCTTGCTTCAGTTAACTCTCAGTTAAAGTAAAATAACAATCATGTTTCAATACATTACTAAGACCATACCTCCACGTACTTTTTGTAAATCTTGCCCTTCTTAATACCTTGAAGACAGACATGAACATAAGAAGAACTTTCAATGATATTTTGCAGTATGTACTAAAATATTTCTTATGTTCTATTATATTTGGTTTTTGACATACACTTTCCCCACAGTATTATACTGAACAACAATGAAATTGTACTATAAATGTAATAAAATTCCTTTTCACATGAAGATCAGTATTGGGAATAGTATAATATTATTTCTATTCTTGGCCTATGCTGCAGAATGACCTTGGGTAGTTACCTCACTCAGCGCTTTCCCCTCCCCATCTATCCTTTATCTAAGTTCTATTTTTATAGTACATCTCTTCAATGCAGGTACTACAACGTACTACATTTTAGGGTCTTTTGGTTAGCAGCCTCATTGTACTTCAAAAGGACTTGTCAACCAGCAATGTTACACATTTGGAGACTACTACAAATTCTGATAGCACATTTCCCCCGTACTATTGGATTACCTCTTAATAAATCTCAGCTGCTTATACAGACAATAAATAAATAAGTAAAATCAGTACCTAGACATTGATTCTGAAGTTAGCGAAGGCACTGACAAAAATAGCCCATATCTGAAAGTAGAATCGTAAACGAGAACATTGTCTTGTTACTGGGGAAGGATGCTCAAGTACTTGGCATTCTGAGTAAAAGACTTCAAGAAACCTGAAAATAAAGAGGAACAGTATACAGAAATAATAGGCAGAGCATGGCTCTCAGATTTCTTGGATTAATAAATAAAAGAGCAAATAGTAGGATGGAGCTAAATTCACTGGGAAGGATCTTATTGTAAGCCAGTGGTTCTTAACCCTAGCGTCCTCAGAGGGATTCCACAAAGCCCCGCCGTTGCACGTGAACAGCAGCAGCAGGAACAGGGACATGGCAGAGGTGTGTGAAAGTGCTGAAACTGCTCCAAGAAGAATAACACGAGGAAAACGGGGATCAGTTTCTTCCCTCTCTTTGGTTTGCTCTGTCTCAGGGCAGCTTCAAAATTTTGCCACATTTTTATATAAAATACAATTTCCAGACCCGTCATGCAAAAAGCATCTTAACTAGTTTGATTTTTTAATATGCAACCACTGTGTAGACAAATCACATCCACCAATATCTCTCAGATTTTCCTTACGCAAATTATGCAAAGCAG
Source organism: Iguana delicatissima (assembly GCA_948472985.1). NCBI lineage: Eukaryota > Metazoa > Chordata > Lepidosauria > Squamata > Iguanidae > Iguana > Iguana delicatissima. Next base: position 247,441 of record CAOKZL010001701.1, on the reverse strand, counting down.
AACACGAAGAGTGCCACATTTTTCTTTTTCAACCAAACCAGCTCTCATACAACCTGAAAAAAAAAAATTACTTCCACAATGCAAAGGCAGTGGGTTGCAAATCCTGTGGTTCATTCAGTATAGGAGAAAGTTGGTGCTGTTGGCTAATGGTATAGAAAGGAAGACTCATGCTCTCTGAGGAAGGTTCAGCAGAGACCAGCATCACTCTAATGGTGTCATAGGGCTATGCTAGGAATTTATAAATGCTTTTCTTGTGCCACACTGTGACATCTGCACCATGAGGCAAGAGCCTGCCCTCTCCCTCTACAATCATCCAAGTATGGTTACAGTGCCTTCCTAACAATTGTGAGAAACTGTGTGCAGCTGGGGACACTAGGCTTACGACCAGTGTTGCTCTACCTGAAGACAACTGTGGCCTTCTGGAAATGGATAGGGTAAGAACATGAAGGATGGACAATAAATCCTAGCTTCAGATCCATAAATCCTAGCCCACATAAACAGCATAGCAAAAACAAGCAAGAAAGATTCAAGGAAAATTAAGAAAAAGAAGTCTTGCTTATAAACAGTGAGGAAGACCATAGCAAGCTTTATTCCTTGAGGATTAGTGGAGGTAAGAAGACTAGGAAGTAATTTAGCAGGTGAGGCGACACACTGAAGTCTTTGATTTCTAGGTTGAGTTATCCTCTCAAGATCAAGATCAAGGCTATGAGATATTTCGCTCTCTCAAGGATTGCAGAGATGCTGCCTGTGGCTTTGAAGATTCTTAACAGCAAGAATTTTTCACTTCATTATCATGTTGGATATCCCCGTGTTGATATCCCTTCCCCTAGTTTTTAAAATGATGGCATGAGTCACAATGTTATGTTCAGCAAAAACAAGCCAACTGTATCTTAAAGATCTAGCTTTAAGACTCAGGAATAAAACCAAGCCATGATTCTTCCATTAAAGCTTACTATGATTTCTGATACAGAGACCCATGGTCCATCTTACAGAGCTATTCTTCTAACTCCAATAATCCTTAACAGTTCAGGAAAGATTTTTATTTTAAAAGATAGAATTCACAAGTGCCTCTCACATCTAGTCTCTTCTCTTGTTTTGCCCCAAATTCCAACTAACTGCTGATCCAGTGATATTTTTTAAAACCTGCAATAAAATCTAGGGTCTAAGCAGCAAAGAAGGCCAATTGAAAATCAACCTAGCTTACTTTTTAGTAATGTTTTAGTACTTCAGTTTCAATTTACAAAGGATTTTGCAGTATGTAAGTAAAACTTTCAGATTACGAGCACGGTAATAAGAAAAAAGGATACCCTTCCATGAAACATCTGGAAAGTATTTTAGAAAGTTAGCGAAGAAAAATCAATACTAAAGATGAATTACTCCAAACTGAAAATGAATTTTTATATAAGAATCCAGTCACATTGCACTTGCTTCAGCCTATCTATGGCAGAGGAAAACCTGTCAGAGCAAAAGGAGTCCAGAAGATTTTTGTCCCCCAGTTCTACCAGTTACTACTATACATATCTTGGAGTGTGTGTGTACGTACGTGTGTGCGTGCGTGCGCACGTGTGCCCTGCTTCTCCTTACAAAGAGGTAAGATAGATCTTGTGTTAACTTAAATTAGCTTACTCAGAAATGTAAGTCCATCTGAGTTATTTCACTACATAGTAAATGTGATTAAAAACGCAGCTTTGCAATGTGACCATATACACGTGTGTGTATATATATATATATATATATATATGAGAAAGCAAATCCCATTGCATTCACCATGGCTTATTCCAAAGTAAGCATACAAACGATTGCACAATATACAACCTTTGTTTTATTTTTTAAATTGTGATTGGCTGAGGCAGAATGGTCTGAAAAACATTTATGGCTGTCAAAATTTGTAAGCCATGCATTTTGTTGAGGAGCAAGATGCCATCAATGAGCTGTCTGTCACATGCTGGCAAATGTTGCTGCTTCTCCTTGTGATTGACCACAGCCTCTCTGAGGGTGAAGACAAAGCAAATGCTGGCTGGTTGTTGATCTTCTTGTTGTACGTGTAACAAGTAAACACGTAAACAAAAAGCAGCAATAAGGAACAACAGGGTAAAAATGCTTTATAGGCTGGCAGCGGTCCCCATTGTTCAGATGCCTAATAATGCCACTCCCTGATGCTATCCCTCATATTTAAGTATATAAAATGGTGGCTTTGAACCAGTGGAAAGTATTTCCACTTGAACAAAATGGAGAAGCTGTTGTTCCTACAGTTTCCTATGGCTCCTTGAAAAGAAAATCCTGAGAACTGGAAACTCTTTAGATCAATATAGAGAAGATAAAGATAGGCACAACAAATGGACTGGGCAGGGAGAGATAAGTGAGAATGGAGTTCCTTGCCTTGTTAGAGTACTCTCCATGCAGCAAAGCCATCATCAGACAGAAGTCATACTGCAGAAATGAAGAGCCTCAACCAACTGTGGTTTTTTGTTTGTTTTTTGCCCCCCGCCCCCCAACAGTCGGGCATGGAACTAGCCCACACAGATAAGGTTACAATGCAAAGTATGGATCAGATCTATATCTATATTCATCAACATCTATATTTATCTATATTTATTAAATTTATATCCATATTTTTTACCAAAAAAAGGTGCTCAAGATGGCTAACAATATTTAAAAAAAACAAAATCTGAAGCAAAATATAAAAACAAATCAATTAAAATGCAATTAAATGCAGGTTGACAAAAATACAGGGAATATTCATACAAATTTAAAATGTAACTTGGTTTAGCCCTGTATCTATAGTAAGACCTTGAACAAACATTTCACTAATCTATTCAAAACTAGTTTTCTCCAGAGGAGACTTCACTGCATTATTGTAGATGATGGATTTAGATTTCTGTATTCCTGTAAGTGATGTTTATAGATTTGGTTTACACCTTGCCTCAGGTGGTAACTGTGTGTGTGTGTGTGTGTGTGTGTAAAACAAAACATTATGCAGTGCACTGGACACTAAATATATGTTATGCTATTCTCTGATTCTCTGCTCCACAGATTTTCTTATATGCATTTTATCTCAGTAGTCTGGTTGGTTCAAGACCAGATCTTGTTGGTATAACTAGTGGTGGGAATCATACTGCCATGCAAATATGTTGGCCTACCACTCACAGCATTCCTCTTCATTGACTATGCTACCAACAGCTGCTGGAAGATGTAGCCCATCAAGAGCTAAAGGGCCACACGATTCCCACCTCGGTATAGATAAAATTAAATGATAAAGCAACTAAAGCTGAAGGCATGGAGACTATTATAGGCAGGCACGCTATTTATCAAGATATAATAATACTTTCTCTTATCCATCTGTTGCTTCTCAGTCACCCAATGTATTACTTTTTTTCCAGGGATCCCTCTGCTCCAATGCTCACAATGACAACCATTGGTAATGGCAGGAGCTAGAAGAACAAGCCTGCAGGACTCCCACTGCCAAAGCTATACAGACGAACCCGACTATTCCATCTTGCAGCTTTCTTTGTTTTTTCTCTAAAATGTCAAGAGTACTGGGGTGGGGGGAAGAAATTTTGCCACTATGTGTCTGCTAAGGTTATCTTCACATAAAAAAGCACTATGCCCACTACCATAATAAAAGATTTTACGTTCTTACAAGTTTAATAGCTTTTAAAAATAGGAAAGTCTAGCATAATCTTCAAGACAACAGCCTAAATTTGACTTTTAGTCCCAGCTAAATCCACTGAGACATTTGAAAATTTCACATTTGTGCAAATTCCATTGATTTTTAAAAAGGCTGAAAGGTGAATAAAATATATTTAGTAAAATGACAGGCAAGGTTAAAACTTCTATTGAACTGTTGCAGCCTAAGGTTTGGAGAAGCCAAATAGTAACTAACAATCTTTGTATTCAACTTCCCTTGGAATTTTTCTCCTCTTCTCTCTCTCATCCTATCTTTCTTGCCGAGTTTACCACTTGTGTATCTTTGGTGAAATCAAACTATCAGTGTTATGAGAGCAGCCACACAATCTAACAAAATATGTACAGGTTGGGTCTAGCTACAGACGGAAAATTATTCAAGGCCTGAAATACTGACAAGTGAGTAATGACATGGCATCTTGCTTAACATGCACACAATTAATAGTTTTCAGAAATGAAGAAGCTGATGTATCTCTCCCCACAGTTAAACTTAGGACAATGGCTCCACAGCCTATACACAAGATACTGAAGTACACCAAAGTTTTCAATCTCTTTGCAAAACAACCAATACTCTGAATTAAGACACCATTCACCATTAACCACACACCTTACTCTAACAATACTTCTACAGTAATGCAATCAGAATTCCAAACTGCACTGACTTCAATCCATCTTCACATGTCTTCCTCATAATGATGCTTTTACAATCGTATAAGAACCACTTAATATCATATAAAGTACCTTGTCCTACCAATGATCTCTGCAAAATACCTTCTCTGTTTGCTTCATCCTCTCTGTACCCTGTTTGTATATGAATGCTCATATCTATATTTTTTTGTTGAAGGAATACTGCATTCTAAACTTAGTTCTATGACAGTGATTACTTAAATTTATATCAATTAAAAAACAAATAATATTCTCACCAGGATATTCCTCAAGGATAGCTTTATTACGTAAACCAACTGTTTAATCATATTCTTTATCAAACAAAGAAGTTATCAGAATATTAACTACTAGAGGAAAATGTTGCCAGAGACCTGGCAATTAACATGTTTATCGGTCATCTGTGTCTCAGTTTATTTTGTGTGCAACCACAGGCAACAGACCCTAATTCACCTCTACTTGCTGACCCTTCAAATGAAGGCAACAGGATCTCATTTACTGAACACACAGTATGTATTGTGATAAAAAGATGGCCCAGACTGTCTGTCTCACTGCCCCACCCTAATTTCCTTGAGCCAAAGTGATGTCATGTCCAAAGGAGCACTAGGACTTCACTGCTACAATTCTAGTTGTTTCTACAGTACCCACCCTCTCCCACCACAACTTTACAGTACAGAGTATCTTATAATATGGCAAATACTTCATGTAATAATAGCTAATTTTGCATGTCATCATTTCCCTTAAAAAAGGAATTGTTTACAAATAAGTCCAAAGTGGTATCACTGATACTATCAATATAATTAGAAATATTGTCAAATGTTTATTTTTCACCCACAAAAAGTGTTTAAGATGCTGCTCTCTGTCTATTCATTTGCCACTGTCATTACTAGCATAACAGCTACACTAGATTACAAGTAAATTGATGACTTTGCTTTGCAAGTGAAAACTAACAAAACAAACTCATAGCCAATGTTTTCATTCTGATCACCAATACTGCTTCTCCAAATTCTGACGAATTAATTTTACTTCTACTCCAGAGCATTCCACTCAGTGAGGTTATAAAGTTCATATCTCTGGGTGGGATTTTACATGTGCATGCTCCCATACACTTGCGAGTAAGCCTCATTTATTTCAAAGTGGTTTACATTGTCAGCAGACATATATAGGACTGCACTGTAGTATCACCTACTGCTTCCAAATTTAAAAGGAAGCTACATCTGAATGGAAGTTAACAACTATTAGATGGGTGGATTAGCAGCAGATAATATTTACCTCTCTGCTTCTATACAATGCTGAATATTAATATAAGACTTATGGAACACAGTCCAAAGTGATGCATGTGAAAAATTGTACTTCTAGCCTTTAAAGGACACCAATTAAACTTAATCATTCAGAAGAATAAAACCAAACTGCTAATGTACAATCTTATGCTTGCCTGGGATTTCAACTAAGGCTGAATAATAAAAAGGTAGCAGTATTAAATCTGCACTCATTCTTTTAAGAAAATGGTTTAAATGACAACTCAATATGAAAATGGTCTGGGATATAACCACACTCTCCCCCACTCTAGAACAAAAATAATCTTTTAGCTGCATCTAAACTATGACATTAAGGACCATATTGGTCCTCCAAATACAACTTTAACTTACATCAAGAGTAAGTTACAGGTTAAGTTTCATGTATGCTTTTATAAGAAAAATGTGCAGGCTACAAAAATAACATACAGCATGTCACTTTTTTAAAAAAATATTAAAACATTTATAAATACAGACTACAGTCCAACTTATTCTACCTTGCAAGGTTTACAAATCTATTTTTTAAAAGCCATATGCAAATATACATACCCAAGAGGTAACTAAATATTCAGAGATGACAATACCAATTAAAATGTGTTGGGTATTCAGTTTTGTAGGAGTATAACACCCTCCCCAAAACGTTGAAAGCCTTTCCCCCCTGTAAGTCTACTTTGCAAGCAATACACTGGAAAAAACACTTTGCACCCAGAATATCTATTAAAGTGTACAGAAATCACTGCAGCCTATCATCAAGCAAACCACGACAATAAAAGCACTGAGTCATTCTTTTAAAAGTCGCGCTGACAAGACCAGAAAAGCAACACTTCAAACCCAGGACCCAAGATTTAGAAGCCTTCCCAGGCTTTGTAAGTTTGCCTGGCTCCTTGGCCTCCATTCTGCCTCCCCTCCCCATCCTATAGGTCTGATTAATACCAGCTGTTTCCCTCGATCTCTCCGTTTCTGCCCGCAGGAGCCTCTCCTGTTCTCAACCAACTTTAGACTCCGCTGCGCAGCCCAGAGATATCCAGGCACAGGGGGACCTTGGGATTGGAAAGGCATTAAAAAAGAAGGAGGAGACAGCGCTCTTCCACTGCAGAGGTCCAGATCTACAATTTACTATATAACCACACCCACCGCATTGCAGAAGCCATAAGCTGGGGAGAGGCGACGTGGGGGGGGGGGCGCAGGGAAGGCACAAGCAAGAGCCCACGGAAAGAAGGGAAGGCGAGGGAGACGGGGCAGGAGGCGACAGGGGGCTCCTGGAAAAGGCAGCCCCCTCCAACGCCAACTGGCGCTCCCGTTGCAGACTCTGCAAAAGAGGAGCCAAGTTGAAGGAAAGCCCCCGCAGGTAGGCAGTAAAGCAGGCGCGCAACGGCGGAAGTCTGGATGACACGGGAGGCCGGAGGAGGCCCTTCCAACTTCTCCCCCTTTTATGCATTTAGCCTGCTCCTAGTGTTTCCTGACCCCACCACAGAAGTTGAGACAAGTTTAAAAAAGAAACCAAAATAGACCAAACCAACTCGTTCATGCCGCATCCCTGTGCGCTCACATTTCTTGACCCCCTCCAGCCTCGCTGCCACCAAGAAACAAGAAAGACAGAAGAGCGGGGGGAAATGTCCTTGGGAGACCCAGGCCATTTCCGCACTAGATTGTTCTAGTGCTATTAGTCCACTTTCAGCATCCTATGGAATCCTGGGGTCTGCAGGCCGGCCCCTCCCTAAACTGCAAACCCCAGGATTCCATAGGACGTTGAAAGTGGAATAATAGCACTAGAACAGTCTAGTGCGGAAATGGCCCTAGTCGCTGGGAAGTCAAGCAAAGGTACGGAGGAAGAGGGCACTCACCACGCGCGGCTGTGACCAAGCCGTCAGACGGAGGAGGCTGGGGGTGGGACGGCGAGGGGACTCACGGAACAGAGGCGGGGGGCCCTCGGAGAAGACCCTCCACTCCTCCGCCGCGCCGCCGCGAAGGAAGGGATGGAGAGGCCGAAGAGAGAAAGGCGGGGCGGGGATGGCGGGAAGGGGCCCCCGGGCGGGCCGCCTCCCTTCTGTGCAGAGGGGGCGAATTCCACTTGCTCGCTTCTCCGCTTTACTTCCAAATGTACAGGCACGTGAAGGTGGGGGCCGGAAAGCTGGACAGACAGGAGGGAGAACGGCTGCTCTCGATCTATCTGGGGCCGTATATTCCCCGGTTTGGCTTCAGGTGACCTTTCAGCGGGCGGGCAGAGCTGGCGGTGAACACGGAGGGCAACACCCGAGGGGAAAGTCAAGTCTCAAAGGCAGCGAGGGCCACCGCTTTGGCCTTGTCGTTTCGCCTCCCCGCCGGCGCGCCCAACTCGGACTCTATAATACACTTCTCGACAGCCGGCTCCGGGCGTCCCCCTCTCCCCAAAGAGCGGCGCAAAGCAATGCCGGCGACGGCACCAGCCCGCCACCGTCGCGGCCACTCCGGAGCAGCGGGACTCTCCCTCCTCGTCCCCACTTCCAGGGCGCCCGCCAACTTCGAAGCGGGAGAGTGGCAGTTTGGGCACCCCGCGTCAACACGGAGGTCGCCGAGCCGCGCGTGCCGCCGCGCGCTGCAAACGGGACCTCTCCGTCAGGCCATATCCGCACTAGACTGTTATAGTGCTATTATTTCCACTTTCAACATCGTGTTGGATCCTGGGGTTAGCAGTCTGCAAACCCCAGGATTCCACAGGATGTTGAAAATGGAATAATAGCACTATAACAGTCTAGTGCGGATATGGCTTCGTTATTTTCGAGTGACATCCAAACGCGGCCGCGGAGTCTCTGGCCGCTCGGTCGGCGCCTTGGTGCAGCCCGTCCCTTTCCTAGTTCAGCCCCCAACGTTATCTGGGGTCAAGGCTGTATATTTATTTAAGCACACAAACACACAGCGTGCGCGCCTTTTCCCCCATCTCCCAGGCACAGTACCTAGAGGACGCACGCCGACTGTCCTGCGCCCCCAAACCCGAAGGGTTCTGGGCCGGCAGTCGCTACTGCAACACTGCTCTCCGCCTAACCCAGCTCTTCCTCCCGGGGGCTCCTTGGCCAACGCCGCCGCTCCCCAGCCAGCGCGAGGGAACTCGAGAGAGAGGCCACAAGCACCCCCCTCCGCCCCCGCGTGAAAGCAAAGCGGGACTTTCCCCTCCAGGGTCTCTCCGAGCAGCGCTGGGCGCAGAGCGCGCGCGCGAACAGAACCCCCAGCGCCGCCGCCACCATGTCGGCGCCCTGCTGCAGAGCGACCCCATTCCCTCCCTTTCGCCGCCAACTGTGAACTTAAAAATGGCTTCTGGAGCATACCTCGCAAGAGGAATAAACCCAAAGGCGAAGCGCAGAAGGCCTAGGAGCTCCCCACCACCACCACCACCGCTGCCTGCGAGGCAAATCTCGGGGTCTCCCTTCCTCCCCGCAGTCCCCAGATCTGCCTTGCAAAGGAGACGTTCGCCGAACCGACCCTGTGGGAATCGTGCCGCGACGAGGAGAGGGGACAGAGACAGAAAAGGGAGAGGAAGAGAGGTATGTGTGTACCTTGTCAAAACGGGCGCAGCAGCGAAAGCAGGAGAGCCGGCGACTCGGGATCGAAGTCTGCCTCCAGCACGTCACAGGGACGTGCGGCAGCTGCGGCAGCGAGAGCCACGCGTCAGCGGCCGCGGGAGCAGCGCGGCCAGGCTCTGCCCAGGACGAGCCCTCTGCAGTTCCCAGCAAATCGGAGCAGCGCAGACGCCAAGCCAGACCCCCACCCCCGGCACACGTCCCCGCGCCCCCGACGACTACGGAAAAAGAAGTGGAATGGAGATTCTGCCAGTCTTTCGGAAAATGGAGAAAACACTTGTCTTCCCCTTAAAAGTAGGCCATATGCTAAGTGATGCACAAACCCTTAAAAACAGAGCAGACAGTCTTAGAACATCAGCAGTGCAGATGCCTGGATCTGGTAGCAACATTTTGCTGCAGCTCTTGGATCAGGTATACCCTACCTTAGTTTTATCTTAATGAATGCAACAGCATCACTTTAATTTTTTTTCCAAACATAAGGGCATAGTAAATCACTGGATTTGCTTCTCTATTACAAATTTTCCTTCTGTATTTAGAGATATCCAGAGTTCTTGGGGCAGATAAGTGTTGCATTGGCCTAGAAAATCATCCTAGCCACTTTGACTAGGCTGTTGGGCAATTTCTACAGAGAAATGGTCTTCATGTGGGGTAAAAGTAATAAAAGTCAGTGTCTCTACAGAGGTGCCAATGAAGGGAGAGAAAATCTTTGTTTGTCTCTCTGAGCTGGGAGAGAGACTGAGTACAGACTCTCTTATCCTTTTAATTTTTATTCAAACCAAGGAAAAGTACCAGTTATTTTGTCACATCTAAATGGAAGACTTTGTTCCATTAGATGTTGACATTATCACCAATACTGCTGCACAAAAAGGAAAGAGAGAAGTAGAATTATCTTGGAAAGGAGGTTCCAAGTTGTGTCCCTATCTCCATGCAGAACAAATTGGCAGATGTTAACATAAGTAAACAACATGATATGCTTGTGCCTCACTCCCATTGCAACTGCCTATATAGCTCCTGGTGAATTAGATTCCCAGTGAGGGATGCTTCAGGAAGCAGCTGTAGGTCAGCATAGAAAAAACATGTTTTGCACACAGAAGTTCCCAAGTTCAGTTCTCCTGCCATTCCCTCCCTATCTCTCAGTATTTATTCATCAAATTTGTATGCCACATTTCTGCTGAAAATGCTACTTTAGGGCACTCCACCACACAAAAAAGCACATCATCCAAACAGTAATCGAGTTTAGATGTCCAAGGCCTGCCGGAGGTCATTTCTTGGTAGTGGAAAGACAAAAGAGAGAAGGCCAGTATGGTCTCCCTCGTAAGAAATTCCAGAGCCTGGAAGTGGTCACCAAGTAACCCTTCTTGTGCATACATCAAACACAACTCCCCATGTGGCTGAGACAAGAGAAGAGCCTCCCTTAAAGATCTCAAAGCCCAGGGAGGCTCATTGGGGAGGCAGTCCTGTATGACCTGGAAGCAGGCCATCTCTATATTAGAGGTCTGAGAGAACAGTATTTTCCTTAAGGCCTAGTAAGGAATTTGTAGCTCCTCTAGGATTTGATATTCCAGCTCATATTCCTGTCCATCACAGTATACAAGACCACAAAATGCTGTCCAAAATTACATGGAACAAAGCATAATGGTTCCATTATTTCTATACCTTTCTTCCAATGAGTTCAGAGCAGTATCCAATGAATTTAAATCTCTCTCTCTTTTTAAACTGGACTTTTTAAAAAAGGCAAATCTTTATTAACTATTCATCATCCATTGGTTCTAAAACATTTCAAATATATTTTGCAGAATATAATCACAAAGTTGTTTGCTCTTGTTCTGCTAATGATCAATATGGTCCAAACTGTATTACTGTAACCATTTTCCTTGGTAGAGTGTGATGCTCATGTTTAAGTATACATTAGTTTTATAGATAAGATATCCCACAATTTTCCTGAATACGTATTCTAGCATTAGAATTAGTAGTTAAACTCAGTCACTGATGGAAATCATGCACCTCTCCAGATGTAATTGGGCTACAAATACCAGCGTTCCTCACCACTGGCTATGGTGACCAGAGCTTATGGAAACTGCAGTCTAACAACATCTGGGGGGCATATGAATGCTCTTAATGCTAAATCTAACGTCAGTCCAAACAAATGAATGGGACTTTTTAGTCAATTATATATGTCTCACTGGTTTTAATGGGAGAACTTTACTTGAAACTAATACATGACTTAGCACAGGAATGGAAATCATGTGACTATCCAGATGTTGTAAGCGTGCAACTTCCATCAGCCCCACCCAGCATACCAAGTGGTGAGGAATGATGAGAACTGCCCAACATGTCATCTGGAAGGTCACATGATCTTCCTGCTATCAAAACCTGCTATCAAAATGATAGATAGGCGCGCTTTGGTGGTCTGTGAGTGTCTCACACAGAGCATTGTTGGGAAGTAAGAAGATTTAGACCTAACTTGGCACTATCTACAAGATTATAGTGAGTCACATAGAAACTGCTCTGAGCTTTCCAAAACAGGAAGTGGGCATAACAAAAATTCTACCAAAACAACAAATTCACATAGATGGACCTCTTGGGAAAACAGAAAGCAGGAGATAGGCTCAACAAAAGCGACATTTGGAGTAAGATCCTCTATGGCAACAGATTTTCAATACCAAGATTAGATTCACACTTATTTTTTTTCCACATGCAGTTTAGTTTATTAAAAGCAAGCTTCTTTTCATGTATGACTCATTCATTTTAGTCTTTCCAATTTTCTTCCTTATTTTTAGAAGTTCTAAATTCTGAAACGGCCCCAGTTTTTAGGCACTGGATAGAAAATAAATTCATCTAGCTCACATGAAAAATTACAAGTTTGCAATTACAAATTACAAGTACAAGACAAAGAGTTATTTCTAGTCACTCAAATGTCTACTTGCAGTCAGATAAAGAGCCAAACTATTATTTCACGTGATTCTCAAACTTTGATTCTCTACATATTTTGAACTTTGCCTCCTAAAAGCCCCAGCCAGCTTGGGTGATATTCAGGCATTCTGGGAGCTGAAGTCCAAAATATCTGAAGGACCAAAGTTTGAGAATCACATGTGAAAACCTGTGATAAGTAATAAAACTGGAATGTAAATTGCTGCAGGGGATGGGGGAGCTTACTTTTCTTACAGGTAATTTTTCTGGCCTCATTGTACATAAAGGAAACTTGTATCTTTTACCTGAGGGCAATACTTCTAACCCCAATAAATTATTGCCCACAAAACAAGGTCAAACACCCCACACACATTCTCAAACCCCACAAGACACATCACTCTTCTGGAGAAATCTACTGCTTCCCCATAAATGTCTACATTTCATTTTTTAAAAACTGATGGAAGCCTAATCTTGGGTTTTGTGGGTGCTTTGATCAATGATTTCCTTAAAAAACAAACAAACCAAAGGTCACTACATCCTTCATCATGCATTTTTCCAAAGTTAAGTCTTCTAGATGCAAAGGCAGAATTTTTATTATACTCTCAAATTTAAACAAGTGTGAATATGACAGAAAGTGTTAGAACATCCTTGTAGAGTAGCTGGTCAAGAAGGCTCTTGGTTAGTCTCACAAAAACCTGAACTTCTGTGCGCAGCAGCGAACAGGAATGCATGGCCTATTGCATACATTTCTTGGCATGGCATGTTCAGCTATTTCCTAGCAGCATTTCAGATGAAGAGAGGAAAAGAGATTCTGTGATACACAAGGCACAGTAAACAATCCTGTCAACTTTGTTTTTCTTTTCTGGGCTTCACTGCAAAAATTAAAAAAAATATATAAAGATGAAATCACTGGTCTGAACATAATGTTCCAGACAGGCATTAAATATTGATTTGTTCCAGACTTATTAATAATTAGCTGTTGTTTTCCATATGATTGTTGCAGAATCCTAGCTGAGTAGTGGTCTTCAGTAAATTGTCCTCAATTACCCTCTAAGCTGATACCAGAATAGAAAAAATAACAGACTTTCCTGTGAGTAAGCTGTCCTTAAAACAATTACTTCTGAATACATAGGTTTAGGGATCTCTGTTACTTGGGAACACACTCTGCTGAGCTTGGGACTTATTTCTGAGTAGATATGTGTATGATTTTGCTGTTGAGCTGCAATCCTGTCTACGTTTACTTTCACAATAATAATTTTAAAATAAAGCCAATTTACTGTGTTGGTCACTAACTGCGCAATGTAAGCTGCTTTGGAACATTTAGACATCCTCCAGATTCACTTGAAATTCTTAATAAGATTAATATTTGTTTAATGCTATCCATATGAGTACAATAAAACCTATGTATGTATTCATTTCCTGGCTACAAGAAAAGCACTATAGAACATCTTCTATAAGCCAGTTGAATGCTAGGCAAGGGAGAAAGCTTTCCTTAAAAACAAAACACTGACACACATAATTACTGGGTGTGACTTAATGCAGTAACTGTTCTCTTTTTTGATGTTCACTAAGAAGGCAGAAGACAATGCCTGAGTTGCTGCTGAGTAATTAATGAGATCTAGTGCGTGACTGTACTTTTTACTGGTTTCATTTGTATTCGTATATTATGTGCTCTTCAGAAGACAGTAGATTTATGTGCAATGAATTATCCAAAGGAAGTGGAACACTGCAGCTTGCATTACTTACTGCAGCTCACAGTTAAATAAAATGAGCCACAAAATCTTGAAAATGAGCAACTGGGTTTTTACTAGCATTGTGCATGGGATCCCCAGTTCAGTTTGGAGCCCAATTCAGATGAGATCAATATGAACCCCGAATCTGAATCAAGATTGAAAAATCTTGCCAGTCCTCCCCTTTGATTTGCATTGGGAAACCAAAAATGGCTGTTAACATTTTTTTTTCACAGCATATAATTTCTGGAGACATTACAGACCCTAAAAAAAGGACTTAACACAAGCCCAATTTCAGTCAGGGGTTTTTATGTTGGGCATCTGTAAAATTTGTTGTGTTTCACAAAAACAACTTTTAAAAGGCTATTGTTGACTGCTCAGTCCTGGCAATTCATTTCACTCTTTTATTTTTATTTTTTTTGCCCCTCACACTGTCCCTTTAGACCACTGGTCAGCTAAGTTTGTTAATGTTTAACAAAGATTGGAGGGGGGGAATCATATGTGAAAAAAGGATTTTGCTTTGTTTTGCTTTATTCTACTAGCAAACCAACTGTAGATATTTAGTGATTCAGCAAATGTAAGGGGTTGACAAAAGCATATTTTATTTATTATTACCAGCAATCTAGCTTCTGAAAATCTCTTGATTCTGTTCCCCTTTAAGGCATTTGGTGGTCAATGTTGGCACTGCAATTTTCCCTCTCTTGGCTCCATACTTTTCCCATCCTATTTCTTCCACAGTTGACTGTCTAAGTTGTTTGGGAGGAGGCTGCTGCCGCCACCATCATCATTTGTTCTTGCCTTATGGGTATGGCTCCTGCTTTTTGGTATCTTGACTTCTTCTGCCTCTGTTTTGAACCAGACTGCTTGGTATTCTTACTTAAGATGTTGCAGCAAGCTGCAAATGCTGTACTATTGCTTCCCCTAGAGCCAGCATGGCATAGTGCTTTGGGCGCTGAACTAGCACTCTACAGATCAGGGTTCAAATCCATGCTCGGCAATGGGTACCCATTGAGTGACCTTGAGCAAGTCACATTTTCTCAGCCTCAGACGAAAAGCCCTTCTGAATAAATCATGAAGAAAACACCGTGATTGGTTTACCTTAGGGTCACCATTAGTCAGAAGTGACTTGCAGACACATATCAACAAAGTCCATTTGTTTGTATACAGTTGTTGAATAAATTTTAACATTTTGAAGTTTAATGTTTTAAATTTATAAATTGTTTAGTTGCTTTTCAAATATCTCTTACATGTTTAATTTTATTAATGACTTTGTATAGTTTTTAATCTATATTGTTTTTAAATATGTTGTTAGCCACCTTGCATTTCATTATTGCATTAATGGGATACAAATGATGATGGTGGTGGTAGTAGTAGTAGTAATAATAACAATAATGGAGCGGATAACAATCCTGGGATCATCGCTCACTTCAAAATGGTCCCAGACAATGTTCTGCCTTTCTGTGTTGACTCAGACTGCTTGACTTCCACCTCACACCTATGTAACAACAATAACTAGAGAATATTGGGGCAGGAAAGTGAGTTTGGCTGACATACACACAGGCTCATTAAACAGACAGTTAACAAGACGGGCCAAAAAAAAAGTTTCAACTAGGCTATTCAACAAGACAAAGGGAAATTAAAGACTCAGTGCAACTAACAACCATCTACCATTCTTTCACAATCTGTTACTGAAACAGAATGAAAACATTGCCAGAGAAAATAGACTATAAAATTTCAATGACTTCATATAGTCTCTCTACATGAGCTCTGTGACTGGCGAGTGGTAGTGATATTGCACATTAGGCCTGTCAAAGAACACAGTCCAGCTACACCTCCGTATCACATCACCTTGGTGTCTTCCTTATATGGTCATGTTGAAGACACACTGTCTAGCCTTTCCTGCTGATGTTGAAAATCTGGACGACTGGACCAGTCCAACACATGAGATTGTGCCATTCAGTTTCAGAACAAAATTGGTCCAATCTTATCTGACCTGGATCTGGAACAAATCAAACCAAATCAGCCTAAATCACTTTGTTATTTGGGATTGAATTGGTTGCACTTTCCTAGCTTTTACTTCCACATTCCTCTTTTTGGGTTACTAAGAACAAATCCTGTATTAACTGGCTGGGAGAACTTCATTGCATTTGGAATATAGCAAGATCTCTCAATTCTTAGCTACAAACTGCAAGACTTCACACCCCTACTTAGGGGTATGGTATATGACAGAGACTCCCAGTTGAAATTTCAACCTAAGATAGCAATATCATATCGCGTAAGTTTCACTGCTGATAGGAGAAGATAAAACATTGCTAATATTGTGCAACAAGGAAAAAAAGTGGGATGGAAATCGCCCAGATCACTTGGTTTACAGTTTTATCTTCATTATCCATTATCTTCATAGCAATGCATTTCAAACAAATGTGTTATTGTCATTTGTTGTTGTGTGTCTTCAAGTTGTTAACTTATGATGATCCTAAGGCAAACCTATCATGAGGTTTTTCTGGGGCTTAGAGTGTGTGATGCATTAAAAGTCACCCAGTGGGTTTTCACGGCTGAGATAGGAATTGAACCCTGGTTTCCAAGGTCATAGTCAAGCGTTCAAACTGCTAGATCACACTTACAGAGATCTTAATGTCTCTGCTTTGGTCTGGATATGGCACTGTGGTTTAAGCACTGGACAACTCTGGAGACCAGAGTTCAAATCCCCACTTGGCCATGGAAACCAGCTCAAGGACACTAGGCCAGTCACATTCTCCCAGCTTCAGAGGGAGGCAAAGACAACCCCCCCCCACACACAAATTTTGCCAAGAAAACCCCATGATAGTGTTGCCTTAGGGTTGCTGTAAGTCTGAAACAAGATGAAGGCACACTACAACAATAACAGATTTATTACAAGTAAACTCAGTGTCATTTTACCAGAGGGTGAGTATAACTGAGGTTGGCAATGACCAAGGGCTGCAGAACACAAGAGCCCTCCACCCAAAAGCTAACCCTTTACATATAAAAGCTAAGTAATGTATTCTTCTAGAGAAAGCTATCATCCGCTTCTGTACTGAAGACTCAAAGTATTACTGAATGACAAAGAGAATGGTTTAAGATGAACCAACTGCATAATTTTAACAAACATTCCAGCATTCATTTGCTCAGGAACATGGAAGAATTCTAAAAATATTTTCAAGACAAAAGGATTCTTCAATTCAAATCAACTTTGAAGTCTGAAAAAATGCTCTGAAGGGGAATATATATGAATTTGGGTGTTCAGATGTACAGTTCAAACAATAAAAGAGCACTTGGATATAAGTGTGATGTAGTCCACAAAGAAAAAAATGTGATTTTAATTTTTAAATGTCATTCTTGTGCTGGACTTATTTCAAGGCCCTTTGTTCAACCAAGGAGTGCTGAAGATAACATTCATGCATAATCAGGCTCTTTCCCCCAACAGCCTTCTTTATTAAGTCTGCTTGGTAGATACAGGTTATCTTCATTCTTTTTATGTGTTTTGCTTTAAGAGATCTGGTTATCTTCTGCAGGCAAGGACCTTATCCAATGAATGTGGAACTTGTTATGAAATACCAACTGATTTTCCATTGAATCTTACTATATTTACCTAGAAGTAAGTTCAACTGACCCAATGGAATTTAAATGTAAATCATGTTTGTGCTTATGAATGTAGCAGCAGTTTTAATTCTCTAGCTCATTTGTATAGCAGATACATTTATTTTAAGGTATTCTAGAAATGGATTGGATTTAGTGACTAAAAAGACTCAAGTAAAATGTGATTAAGGTTTATAGCTTTGCATTCTGTTGCTGTCTATGCAAGTCTGCATTCACCACTATCCTGGAATGTAATACCCAGACTAGAGCTGATTGTTTGAAAGTGCTGAATAGTCTAAATGACCTCTCTAACAAGTTACAGGACATGCTGACTGACTGACTCAGAAAACAAAAGGAAGGCCACTGCTCTTTCCAAAGAATGCTGCTTCCACAGAGCACGACAAATGCAAAACACCATGATGAAAGCTACTGGCAGAGACATAACAGAAGATAAATGAGGAGCTACGAAATTACTGGCAACATATCGAGACATAAACTCTGTGTGTATGCTCTTTTTGGTGAGAGACAGGGGGAGAAGGAAAGCAAGCACATTATTTAGAATTTAATTAGGTAATGTTGGGATATGTTTGAAACATAAATATAATGACTTAGACCCTCATGTCTGTGTTTCAGGTCATGCTTTCACATCCTGCTGCAGCCCACGAAGCCCTCACCTAATGTGTTCATCAAGACTTATTGGGAGTTTGTACAGAACAACATGAAATGTGGCAGTGTGTGTTACTGTAATGTTTCTTATTTATAGCTAAGTTTTTATTTCTAATTTGTACTTTCAAAAAGTTACCCTGCAGCTAAACAGACTGAAAGACAGAAGTACACCTCTGAAGGTGATAGACAATGTCATTAGAATAAGACAATATTGAATTATAAGTCCCAGCAGCCGTAGTCAAAACAACTAACAGAGGAGGCCATTGGGACTGTTGTCCAACAAGATCTAGAGAGCCATATCATTCCCACCCCTCCACATTTTCAAAACATGCGGGGTCATTCTATCAAGTCAAAATGGTGTTGTAAATCAAGCAGCTTTGCTCATACATAATTGAGGACAAATATGAAGTACAACTTGGAAGTCCATTCAGCTTGTCAGTAAAAGCCAGACTGAATGAAAATAAAACTGAAAGTAATTCCTAAACTTCTAGTGTAAACACGATGTGTTCATTTGTCTGCTTCTAGAGATCAATAGCTTTACCTCCACTGGTGGCTTCTGAATGCCTAAATAGAGGAGAGGACTCATTTCTATCATTGTAAAAACAGAGCCTCCCTTATTCATTGCTCAAAGAACAGGCCACAGGTGTGTGCATCTGTTTATATTCTGAACTGCAGTATATCTGAAGACTGTATTTTTAATTCACAGCAATACTGAAATGCTTTACTTGGAATGGAATTATAAGAAAGCATTGTTCCAAATCTGATTTTTATAACAGCTGTAGCCATGTAAGAAAAGATGATTTTAAATTAAAATTGTCTCTTACAGAAAAGGTGAAATTGCAACGATAATCTAAAATCTGGCAATTGACTGGTACTCAGTTAGCTCTACAGTGACTTTAGCACCTAAATGAGCTACACACATGGCTGCAACTTAAAACCTGATGTTATTGCTCATCTATAATTGTTATTTTCATATTTGATCAGGAGTAATTTAATTATGTTCTGCACTCCAACCTGAATTTCTAATATTATGGTTAGCTTTCAGGAAGATAAAACTAGACAAGAGACAGGCGGCTTGTGTTGAAAAGAACAGCTACCACTGCTATTTTGGAACTTAGAAAAGTTATTTTTGACCATAACCCCCATAATTTTTTCAAATTTGTGCATCTAATATACTAGCAAGCAACATGCAGCCCCTGGCCTGAATTCAAAGACCCCTTACAAGCATTCAGTTCACATTTCTAGCAAGAATTATGCCCATGCCCTAGCAGTCCACTAAGAAGAAAAGAAGAGGCAGGATGAAAAGGGAGATGGCTTTGCTGTATACTAGGTTCATCTGATGACATCTTGTCAAAGAGAATGCCACTGATTTTTCCCCCCACTACTGGTCTGGTAGGCTTGTGATTACTGTAATTGATTACTGTTTTTTGGGTCAGGAAAGCCTAAAGGAAAGCCTAAAGTAGGGTAATGAGACATCACAGTTGTTGTTGTTTTTTAAAAGATAATTGCTAGGCCCTGCAAGGAAGCTAGGAGAACAGGCACTGTTTTACTGCTTACACTGTCCTCCTATACTTTAACAATATCAGTATCCCTTCATGAAGCACAAAAGGCATCTCTAACTCCATTCCCCCTGAGTTCTACATCCATGTTCTTCCTTAATCTTGTTTGAATTACAAGCCATCCTTAAAAGTAACCCTAAAATCTAGTGTGGCACTAAAATATCTGGGTTCTTGCCTTATCCTCATTATCTCAACACTTTCTCTGGCCTTGACAGACATTCAGCTTGCTTCCATGTAGCAACTGAACAATACAAAAACAAACCAGCAATCTGGGTCAAAATGTTAAAGACGTTTGGGTAGGCATTCTTATTTTGAGGATATAGACTGAGGACAAATGTACAAAGATACGTTCTTATCTAAGAAGGAGTTAAGCTATTTGTTTAACTGCAGATGGTAGAATTATTGGTCATATTTGTATAGCAATTTCAATTTTCAAAATTTTATTACGGCAAACAGCCAGCAAAGTATAGCAATTCAGTCCAGGAACCCTGGCTTAATAAACCACAATGTAATGTGTAGCATGCTGGTGCATAATAACTCTTAATGAAAAGAGGTAAACAAACCAGGAATGGATAGCTTTATGTGTCATCCAAACCCAGGATTATAGCAAGTATGACCAAACCAGCTAGGATTATGTTAAATGTGAGCAACAACAAACCCTGATGTAAGCTGCTTTGTTTGGACAAAGCAAATCACAACCCCAACATTAAGGACTCTCTTGTTGTTCTTCTGGTTTTACCTTCTTAGGTAAAGGAAAGAGCAAACAGGCTTATATATACCATGATGACAATCATCTGCCTTGGAGTTTATTAAGTTATTATTTTGGTCTTGAAGAGATATGCAGATGTTGTCAGAGACTGCAAGAGGTCAACCACTTCAGGATCCACCCAATTGTTGCTGAGTGTATTGCCCCAACACACATAGACACACTAGCTGAATGCATGCAATGGGGGGGAATCTAATTGTTTGCTTCCTGACCCCCAAGTCTGTGCCCATTTCCTGAGAACATAACTAGACGAATAAAAAGAACTGGGTCCTCCCTTCCTCCACATAAATGAAGTGAGATTTCAATCACAACTGAATTGTTGTAAAGTAGTTGTTGACAGATGTTCCAGCTTCTGTGATAGAAATCTCTGATTCTACTTTTCGCCTATAGTTTAAGAGGATAGCTTTCATATAATTCATGCATCAGAAACTCCATCTGTGATTCTCTTAATTTCAGTGGTGATATAAGACTCAATGCCAGTATAAAAAACAACTGAAGTTACAACTTGATATCTGGAAAAATGCAGATAAATATTCTTCATAGAACCCTACAGCTCTTGACTACCATATCCAATCAGAGAAAGCCACTTATTTCTCCACTCTCAATGTCTTCATAAAGCAATCAGCAAGCCTCCTGATAAAGCTTTACACCAGCCTCCAAAGCTTCACAGATTACTAGCAAGACCTGCTCATAAATAACCAGCCACAATTCCTGGATTGCATACCTTTCAGTTCTAGTTCCATATCCCTAAGTTTATTTCAGGGAGTATAATGATTGGGAGGACTAAATATATGAGGGGGAAAAAATCACCTGTACACAGGTAAAATTTAGGCAAAACTAGAAAAAATATTTGTGCATATTTTAGAAAGAGTAAACATGCAATTTTAATGAAAAAACCAGATTGGCTGCAAAAACCTGGTCAGTTGGTGCAACTGAAATGCCATTTTCTCCAAGAACATTAAAATCAAGAAGAAACTTCCAGATATGATAAACTCAGCACATTAACTCCACATGAACTCGGTCTAGAAGACAACACCTGGCATCGCTTATCCACAGCAAATGCCACACTTTGAAATATTCTATGGAATATACCTAGGAGTATCTTCTCTAACACATTGGCTATAATACTGTTTAATTAATATCAGAGAGGCCAAAGAAGGTGGAAACCAAACTGTTTTGCTTTAACACTTTCTATTGTGTTAGTCACTCTAACAAATAATGGTTTCACTAGGTGACCTTATGCAAGTCACACTGTCTTAGCGTCAGAGGAGGGCAAAGGCAAATCCTCTTTAAACAAATCTTACCAAGAAAACCCCATGATAGGTTTCATTTAGGGTCGCCATACATTGGAAATAACTTGAAGACACACAACAACCACAACTGAATGCACCCTTCTGGGATCGAAAGCTAACTAGTCTGAAACACTGTTTGGTATCTTAAAAATCATAATCATTTGCCCACCATAAGGAGAGAAAGAGAGACAGCACTCTGTAAGTAATAAGAACTGTACTGGCTAAAAAGTCACTAGAAGTATTATACTTTCATATAAATTTTTTGGTTGTTAGCAGCAGTGTGCAATCCAGGGGCTAAGTCTAATTGTTAGTCGCAATTACAGCAGATCTATTACATCAATAAAATTTAAATAAGTGTTGACTTTGCAAGTCCTGTTGATTAGTGGATTTACTCTAGCTATATTTGGCCCTATATTTGTAGAAGCACAGGTTTGATCTAAAGTGCATCTTTGGCTATGGCATCAAAAATTTTCTAAGATCAACAAATGCTGCATACAATGCAGACTTACTGGCATGCGTATACTTCTATATAAAATGGATGAGGATAAAGCAGTTATCGAAAGTGGAACAAACTGCCCAGAAGTCTGCTGTTATTTTGCAAATAAATAATATTACAGGACCTTTTTTTTTTCTTGGCATGAACAATAGTTATTTTGCATAAGATATAGCCACAATTCTTATTGGATGAGTGGGACCATAACTGAAGAGTGAACATCCCTTATTCCACATAATAATGATAGTCCAGAAACAGGCAGCCTGTTGCATTTTATTATTAGTCTTTACAAGTTGGTCCATACAGGTACCAGCCTAAGTTATTCAAAATTCTCACTAGATAATCCTTAATAAGAACAAGGACCAATGGAATAAGAGTCAACTGACAACTAATTTTTCGACTCTTGAAAACAGGATTTGTGGAAGAAGATTAAGGCAAGTGAAATGCAAGTTTGGATACTGGGATAGCTTGTATGCCCTTGGTGGAAATATTACATGTGTTACTTCTACAGTGTTCCTAAAACATTAGTATGCAAAGGATGACACTGGCCAAAAACCTGTTGATGCATTAGCCCAGCAGCTGCACTTGGTATGGTGATGGTGAGTGAAGACAGGCAAAAACCTAAATCCTGTTGTTAGTTCTAAGTAAAATGTTGTTTGTTAAGTCCCCTCAAGTCATTTCTGACAAACTAGAGTAGATTCATTAAATGAATGGGATTTACCTAAGTGTTAACTCACCATTCAACAACAGATTTATTAGGTCAATTCTAGCTGGGGCTACCCAACAGGATGTCAGCCAAAGTCTAAAAGATCCAACAGCCTATTTCTCTAAAATTTTATTTCCATAAAGTGAGCAGAAAGATTTTCTGAACAGAACATGCTTTTTAGGTGCTGGAAAATTTACAGATTCTGTGCATAAATACCAAATTGTGATGATTCTCATTAGTCCAGGATACTCCTTTTCAGGATTTCCTGACACATAAGAAACTATTTCCTTCTGGCCATTTTTATTAATATTTATGAATATGCTTTCCATCCCTAGCCAGAACTACAGCAGGAGATAGGGCTTTTCATCACCATCTTCAAGTCACTTATACAGACAGAGAACATCACATATGGCAGAAGGTCCCATTCCTAATTTAAAGCATCATTCTGTCCACACAGCTGCTGGCTGGTTTCCACACTCTGCTTAATACATGGATGCCTGTTTTACTTGGGTAGATTAGATTATATGGCTTCACTATATACTACTGTTTCCGGCTGACAATCAGATGCACATTGGTACAAAACTTTGTTTATGAAGTCTTGAGAGGATAACAGAGCACTATGTCAACTATACCACCTTTTTCTATTGGTTTTTGCTTCTGAGTTAAAAAAATAACAATAGCCAATATATCCCCTAAATATGTTATTCTAACTTAGTTCTTGTTTAAAAACAGTACTTTCATTCAGTTCTTCCATAATACATGCACACTCAGAAAGAAAGAGAAAGAAAAAGAAAGAAACCCAAACTTTCTTATAAAAAAACAGTTCTATTTCAGTCAACCCTTTTTAGTTAAAAGCTTTGTGCTTTTTCGTAAAGACATGAAAATCATGAGAGGCTTGCTTTGGTGTCTGATTTCAGCAGCAATATATGACTTATAATAATATATGTCCGATAGATTTTAAAATTTTAAATCAGAATAGGGCATACATTAGGGCATACTAAAATCCTCTTCAGGACCTTTATTTATTAGATGCACCTTCCAATGTTAATAATCTTATATTTTCTGTACTGATCCAATCCAGGATCCACTTCAAAGCACAAGATCTATAATATAATTTAAGATTGGGTCCAAGAATATATTAAAAGCTGTACAGTTTGCAATACCTACAAATCTTCTTCTTCTAAGCCACATGGGCTTCTCCAACCACTTCCTGCTCCTTCTTCACCTTGGGACGTTATTTCATGGGACTTTGTCTGCCCAACTCATGTGGTTTCCATACCATTTGGGTTGTCACCGATCATTTCGCCAAACAATCTCACTTCATCCCACTGAAAAAGGTTCTGAGCGCGGAAAGATTAGCTGACCTCTTCATCAGCAACATCTGGAAACTCCATGGACTTCCCTCCACAATCATTTCTGACAGAGAACCTATCTTTACTTCCAAATTCTGGACTTCACTCCTTAAATCTCTCGGCATTTCCTAAAAACTCAGCCACTCCTATCATCCACAAACTGATGGGCAAACCAAATGCACAAACCAAACCCTAGAGCAGTACTTACGCTGCTTTGTCAATTCCAACCAGAATAATTGGGCACTCCTTCTCCCCTTTGCCGAATTTGCTTACAACTTTGCTTTGCACTCCTCTACTGGCAAAACTCCGTTTGAAGTTGTCCTTGGCAGCACCCCAAAACCCTTTCCATCACTCCTCACCACCTTCTCTACAACTCAGCCTGCCTCACTCACCTCTTGGATTACAAAAATTTCTTCTACTTGGGACTCTGTACATGACTCTCTTGAAGCTTCAAAAGCTTCTCACAAACATTTTGCTGACCGAAAACGACAACCCAATCCTACATACAAACCTGGGGATCTTGTTTACCTCTCCTCCAAAAACATTTCCTCCAACAGCCCCTCCAGAAACCTCTCCCCCAAATACCTTGGTCCTTTCCCAATCAAATGTGCCATTACTGATGTCACCTTTGAACTGTCTTTGCCTGACACTTACAGACTTGTTCACCCTGTTTTTCATTCCAGCTTACTGAAGCCAGCATCTTTGAATTCTTCTCCAGAGAGTAACCCACCTACTTGACCTGTTATTCCTGCTTCCCGGACTTCAACAATCCATGTTTAAATGCTGCATTTTGCATTTTGCATTTTATTGTTGTCTTCCCCTTTTCCCCTTTCTTTTCCACTCCCCGCTACCTTTCCCTTTTCCCTATTGTTCATTGCTATGCCATCTGTTCGTTCATTTTTTTTTCAGGACGGGCAGGATGTCGGGTAGCCCTCCATATTTCAGTTATTGGACATGTAGTAGGAGTTAATTAGAAGCTTGCTTGTAACAAGGTATGAGAACCAGAGACCATTAGATAAACAAAGCTAGGAATGTAGTGATAAGCACTGCCAGACTGAAACCAGAACTTCTCTTGAGGGCAGGATGAGAAACTCTTTGCTTTTAATATTTTGGATTTTGCTACTTGCCTCCAGTTCACTCACTGATGTCCTGTACTATGTATCACACTCCTAATAAATAATGTAATTGCACTGTTATATTTGTGTGTGAATTCAGTTCCTGACACCACAGGTTCTCCATAGGTATACTACATAGTCTAGACCACAGTACACAGTATATTTTGGGTACTGCTGAAATAAAGGCTTCTTAGATTGCAAATAGACTACAATAAGCATTTTGTAATGTAGATGCTTCCACACCTAGAAAGACACATATCAGGATAGTATTTTTATATCAAGGCAGGTGAGTAGTAATTGTAATCATAGCTATAATTTTAAAATGCAGTCATTTTCAAAAGCAAAAAAGCATACAAGCTAATGATCAGCGCTAAGTAAATGCTTCTACTTCCTTTATAATAAATTAACTGAGCCCAATATTTTTTAGTAATAACATTAAAACAGTTTTCAAATATATGAATATATTACTCATAGGAAAAAATAAGATTTCTTAAGATCAATATTTCTTTTAGAACTACACTGTCAATCCCTTAATGCTTTGTGCCAATAAATAAATACAAATCCAACTGCACTTTTATGATTTTTTCCAGAAGGCATGAATGTATCTTCCCAAACAAACATATGTCGCTGGAGCCTGCGAAGAAAAACTACTAGTATCAAAATGTGAATTGCCTGCCTGGTATAGTATGAAATACTTCAATATGATTAAAAGATCTGGTAAAAGACAAAATGCTCAACGGTAAATACTGAAAGTTTACCACTTATAGGACCTTTTTTAAAAAATTGACATTCCCTCTCTATTCCAGTGTGCAAAACGATTTAACCAAACGATTATTTGTTGTTGCAGCTGCTGTTGTTGTGTGCCTTCAAGTCATTTCTGACTTATGGAGACCCTGAGGCAAACATATCACACGGTTTTCTGGGACTGAAAATGTGCGCCACACCCAAGGTCACTCAGTGGGTTTCCCGGTCTCCAAGGTCATAGTCTACTACTCAAACCACTACACTACACTGGTTCTCAGTGATTACTACCTGTTATAGTTAGGAATTTATGAAAACTAGTAGCACATAGTTCTGAATAAAGCATGGGTCTTTCTTCCTCTCTTCACAGAGTTTGTAACTACTCATCATGCAAATGTTGTTAGACAAGAAGAAGAAAAAACCTGCTTTCCCCCCTGAAATGCTCAGACTCTTGCAGCTATGAGAGTTCCATGAAATCATTCAGTGTCCTCTTTCAGTTATAAAACGAAGTGCTCCAGGGCAGAGGAATCTTGGTTTTCTGAGATTCATACAGCAGTTACAGGATTCACTTTCACAGGAGCAATCCAATGATTTAAACATGATTTCCTCTGAATAACTAGATAGTACACTTTGGCATAGAAATATATTTAAAAAGCAGAAGTACTGACAAGCCCCCTGCAAAAAATGTAAGAACATTCGAGGTGATGCTGACTCTGGCAAGTATAAACTACTAGGTGACTAGAAGTTGCAGACATTCTTCTGCGTCATAGCTATCCTGCGCCCTGTTTAGGATTGCTCTAAGCGGTGTTTTCTGTCCTACTTTGCAACAACACTATGAAAATCCGTTATTTCATTATTCTTGTTTTCTACTACCAAAAAAAATCTGCAGTATATATAAGCAGAGCCATTAGAAATTTTATCAGTATAATTCTTATAGTGCCACCCATGTAGAGTATAATATGGAAAAATTTTGAAATGTCCAAGACGGGCAATTCATTCATTACTAGAGTCAAGGCAAATGAGCAAACATAACTCTGCAAACTCTGATTAGGCTTTTCAGATAATGCTAATGAGACTGCATTATATGATAGACTCAACTGAGATACAATTGTGTGTTCATTTCAAAAAGGTATACATAAAAAGGTAAACAGGAACCATTCTAAGCCAAATCGAGAAATTGCAGTTTTTGTATAATAAGCATGACTTTAAAAGCTCTCCCCAGACACAAAATGGAAGGCATCTAATTTGGCATTTTAACTATAGATAGCAAATTTTCCTTTCTTTTCTTTTCTAAACCCTATAATCAAAGAGAAGAATATATTAGGAATCAGTATCACAACAATACTTGTGTTACAGTTTCTGGAATATGAATTGAGGCCCACAGCTTATACGACGAGAAACCAAATAGATATTACAACTCTGGTTCTAAAATATGTGAGCAAGCATCATTTGAGAACTCAAACATACAGGTGCTCAGTAAGATGATTCCATTTTTTTTTTTTTTTTTTTTGCATGTGCACTATGTCAGAGCATTCAGGACTATTTATTTTACTTATTTAAGTATTTTGTTCATCTCCTCTCAGCCCTCCAAGAACTCTGAGGAATGCACGGTAAATGTACACAAATAAAACAAGTGGACACTCTCTTCAAAAACAGACTAAAACAGCTTTTTCAAAGCAGTTTTTTTTAAAAAATCCACATAAAAATCACCTCTTGTTTTAAGGCTGTACAAAATAGTACAGCCTTGACTGCTCGCTGGAAGCCCAAGAAGGATACAGCCAGCCTTGGGAAAGTGTTCCACAGCTGGGGTGCTGCTACAGAGAAAGCCCTCTCTTGGGTACTTTCTGACATAGCCTCTTGGGATAGTGGGACATTCAATGGGTCCTCTACTGAGTATCTCAGATACTGAGCAGGCTTTCAGACATCTTGACCCCAAACTATTTATTTGAACTGCAGCTCATAGCATTCTTTATCATTGGCTATGTTGGCTAGGGCTGCCAGGAGCTGCAGCTATGAAATATCAGGAAAGCTGCACAGTTCCCACACCTGATTTAAGGAAGCCAATGCAGGTGGTATGGGATCTCGAAATCACGTATCTGGCTACAGTATGGCCCTTGCATTTTGCATTAGCTGCTGCTCTAAACATTTTTCAAGGGCAGCTCAAATCTAGAGGTAACTGAGGTAAGAACGGAGATCAGTTCCCTCTACACTATGAAGATATATAGTTGGTGTACCAACTAAAACTTAGTAAAGGGACTCCTCATCACAGCAGCCACTATCAGTTATCCACTGTCACTGCTAAATGCTGAAGTTAGTGCTGTGGAATCAAGACAGCTTTGGAAAATACATGATAATTTGTATGTCATGAGGTTTATTATCTTGGTGACAATTAGGTCTGTATCTTAAGAAGTTTCATCACTTTATGATTAGCGAAACATTCAAAACAGGCAAAATTAATTACCACATTCTGTATTTGTTACTTTTGGAAACTGTTAAAATCACAGATGGTTGAAATCTTCAAGGATAAGGTTAGAGCTCCAGGAGAAATATTTTAAAAAATCGGTTGCACTGAAAGGACTTGGGTTCTACACCTGCCCTATTCAAAATGAAATCTTGATTGGTTCTTGTGAAAGTGATCAGGACTACTTTTAGAAATTCATCAGACTGTCCAAGAGAACTAAGCATTCTCCCTGCTCCTTTGTTAGAAAATTCTTTATAACAATTGAGAACAGTAGAGGACCCAGAAAAAGGAAGTAGGACACAGAGACCAGGAAAGTATGTTTGCATCAGTCAAGCCCATTCTACCACAGTCCTTGCCAGTAGTAATAATGGAGGTTGTGTCTGTTTCCTAGAGCACAGAGAAAGATACTTAGAAAGATAGCAAACTGTAATAGCCACACCAAATGGCCATAACATAAAAAAAGCCTAGCTTATTTTCTTAACAGCAGATGGCTGATGGCATACAAATAGGTTAAATGCGAAAATAATTCATGGTTCATAAGCTCTGTGTATTTTATGGATGAGACAAACACTAGGATGAGCTGAGAAATACAGTTTCTATAACCTTAGCATGAGATTTTCCAACTTATCTGTTTTCTTTCACTTACTTTTAAAATTGTTACAGTAATTATTCCTTCTACCACAGTTATTCACTTGTTATAGGTGAATGTATCTCATAGATACCTCACCTAACAGTTACCTTCTCCAATTTGCTTCTTCAGCGGCATTAAATAGAAGATCCATTAAAATATGTCCGGCTATTGGACTGCATCTGTGTTTTTATAGTTCCCTTTGAAAAATGTTGGATGCCTTTTAAACAACCAGTAGTGGTTGAAGCACCCAGCACTTCTATTTTGTTGGATACTTCCAGGTGAATAGTGTAATTGCCAGAGAAAATTGACAGAATTTTATAGGGTTAGTGGTGTCAAGATGATTTCTTTCCCATGTTACTGGAAAAAAAAAAAGGAATCTGATAAGAACAGAAAGGACCTTTTAATTGATAGTACTAGGAACTGTCAATCTCAAGCACTCATTGTCTCCCACCAACATTTCAAACCAGAAGCACTTAAAAACCTTCTGCTACCTTCTAGTGCTTATACAAGACCAGAAGTACAGTAGTAAATTCTGAAATAGAGGCCCTCATCAGGACATCTTCAATGAGGAGCACTGCCAAGTTTTCAAAATATCAATAAGGGGCAGTCAAAATTTGTAGTATGGAGTAGTGACAATCAGAAGGTGATTATTAACTAGTGTTCTGCCTAAATACCAAATGAAAGTATTGATTTTAGTTAACCTAGCCAAGTACTTCTTTGTAGAATTAACATATTGTCCACATTCAAAAACCCCATAATCCACACGTTACTCTTTTTTATGAAGCACCCCCAAACCAAAATACATAATTTTTTTTTACATCTCATTCAGTCTATTCAGAAGGAAAAGCTTTACATTCCTTGTAATAAAGGGGCACCTGACAGCCCTATAAGGGGCAAGCTTTCTAACTCTCAAATAAGGGACATCTTTTATAATAAGGGATACCTGGCAATCCTACCAAAAGAGGGTCCAGAAATGCAGGTGGCTGTCTATACACAAACCCCACATTTCTATCATTTTCTATCTTCACCAGGAACAGGTTCTTTTGCCCACTCATGATCCATTCGCTCCCTAAATGCATTGGATTATAAGAGATATAGCTCAGGATAAGACGCAGTTGCCGGGAAGATCAGTTTTCCTCTCTAGCTGCTAGGGTGGTTGCAGTGGAAATAGGGTAGTGTGGGATAACTGATGATGTCATCACCCATACGAAACAGAAAGTCCTTAGGCTTTCATTTTGTGAGCCCTGGCTCTGCTACACCACTGCACAGGACTTTTGGGAATGTACAGGGGGCCTAAAAAGAGGAGATGAATTTAGTGAGGGCAGGGACAAGAATCATGATATTTTTATGCAATTTGAAAGTTTGTAAGAACAGCAACTATTCAGATGAGTCACTACAGTAATAAAATAATGATAAGGAAGACAGTGCAGAACATATCTCAAGGTTTCTTTACAGAAACAAGAAATACAAAGAACAGTTTCAGAGACTCTTGATAAAGAGTTTCCCTCCTCAACTGACAACCACAAAAATTACTGAGATCTCTGACATTGGCAAAAAAAGGAGGAGGACAACTCATGGACCAAGTCTTTCCCTGATTTCCTTTTACCCCTGAATGGTATAATGTTCCTTAAACAATTATTAAATTTATTAGAGAAAATGCAATAATTCTGCATTCTAGTGTTATGGCAATCTAGTATTACCACAGCCCCCATTATAGACAGACACTCAAAGCTTAGAATGTTAGGTCTGAAAATGAATATATAGTGTTAACCATTACAAAATGGAAAATTTTCATTAATGTAAACATTAATGAAAAGTCAGCCAATTTGGTCAGTTACCACTGATTATCAATCACATTGTTGAAAAAGTTAATGTACTAGATCATGTTTTTTTTTAAAAAAATGACATGGTAGTTGTCACTGTTGACCTAAAGGTAGCACAATTTGTTACTGACTCTTTCAGAAGCACTCTTTTTGTGGTTTTTACGTTGCCCTCCTTCAACCCAGGTTTTTTTTTTCCACATGGATTACAAGCCCACAGTAAAACTATTGCCTGAGAATGGTGGGAGTCCAACATGTCTGTGAATTGTCAGGTTGAGGAAGGCTGTCCCAAAGTATAAGATCTCTTTTTACAACCTCTTCAGTTCAGTTTGTCATTTATTTGCATCTCTCATTTCTTTCCACCTCCACCAACAGGCACACTTCACTTGTTCTTCAACTGCCTTGTTTGTTAAAAGTTAATAAAGAGCAATTTATTTCAGTTAGGAGCCATTTAGTTATTTCAGATTCACCACAAGTTCACCACAAGTACAGTAATAAGTGGATAGCACGAAGATTAGTCAAAAGTAAAAAATTCTAAATCACAAAAGGTTTCCAGAATCTCTGAACTTATCCGGAACATTTTTCCACACAACTGAAATCACTGAACCCCCTCTGCATCTCTATTTGCAAATCAAGAAGTCTAGTCTATAAAGATCAGTGGTAGAACACACAACACAGGACCCAGATATCTCAAACTAAACTACGGCATGTTCAGTTTTAAGCTCACTCTTCTGTGTACCCAACTCACCTCAGTTATCCAATTAAAAGGTGGTTGGAAAGAAAAATAACAAGAACGAGAAGAACAGGAAGCAACAGCAGAAAGAGGAGGAAAAGCAGAATGGAAAATATACGGAGAGAGAAAAGAAGCCCGGTGAGGAAGCAGTGAGGAACAGATCTGAGGAAAAATGTTCACTTAATTATTCTTGTGTACAGCACAGCACAAACACCGAAGCTCACTCCAAACAATGTTATACAAGATTGTACATTATGCAATAACATATAATGGAAACCACTTCAAAATATAATTAATGTATCTTCACCACCACCACCAACACCCCAGAAAAATTCCAAACAATTTCTTTCCATACAGGCATGGGAGTAGAGAGAGACACCTGCCCTTCATGCCTAAAAGGCCTGGCTGACTAGGAGGATTGGTATCTTGCTAAGCAACAAGTCATTTCCACAACCCATCTTCATTCCATTTCAAGGCTCATTTCTTTCTTACTTCTCACTTTTCTTTTTCCTTCTTTCTCAAGCTCAGTTCCCTCTTCTGTTCCACAAACCCAGATAACATACTCTGCTTTGGACCCCAGAAAGTTATCTCCTTCCACCTCCTTGCTGTCTTCCAAAAAAATAACACAGGTTGGTCTGCTTAACAACAGCTGTGTAATGCATTTCTTCCTATTCTAATATTTCTTTTCCTGAAGCAGTAAGCCTTCCTGTTTTCCTGAATGTGACAGAGGGAAATACACCCATACTAATTAATTCTAATGCCTTGTTTCACTAAAATGTGTTTTTAACTTTAATAAAAGCCAGTGTAGTGCAATGCTTTGAGCACTGGACTAGAACTCTGGAGACAAGGGTATGAATCCCAACTTGGCCATGGAAACCCACTGGATGATCTCAGGCAAGCCATACTCTCTAAGCCTCAAAGGATGGCAAAGGCAACCACCCCAAACAAATCTTGCCAAAAAAACCATGTGATAGAGTCATGTTAGGGTGGTCATATGTCAGAAAAGAGTTGAAGGCACACAACAACAACAACAACAACAACAACAACAATGAATATATTTATTGACACAGAATTAAAAATTCAAAATCAACAAAATTTACACAGTTGCTTCATTGTATAAGTAGGATATCAGTATCAAAAATTAATTGCTTTGTTTCAGGCATAACTAAATCTGTACATTATGCCACCTCTATATGATGAACTGACTTGGAAGGGTAAACTAGACCATAGTTTTTTGGATAATTTAGTTCAGAAAGGAAGAAAATTCCTTTCTGCACTTTGGGCCACTGAACAAGTAACAGAATCTTTAGATGATCTCCCCAAATATGACTTTTCTGTTTTTACAGACATAAAGATGTTGCAATATTTTTTTTAAAAAAAAATATATCTGACCATTCTCACCAAACTGGGACTCAAAGCAACTCAAAAGATGAAAATACAAATAGAAATAGAAAATGTTATAATATTAAAACACAATCAAAGATACTATAATAAATCAAAACACATTGAAAGCAATTCAGTTTACTAGTGAAATTCCTTCAGAAATATTTCTCATATCTATTCTCAACTATTTGACCAGTACGTATCAGATTTCTAACACCTGTAGTAAAAGGGTAGAAAAGTTCCAGGGCCTGAATATGTAACACTTTATCTTATTTTAATCAGTTTTAGCAACCCACTATCAAAATAATTTTCTAAAGGAAGCCTTTACTTTGAAACACAAATTCAATTACCTTAAGTACCTCTACTACTTAAACACTAGATGGAGCCAATCTCTCAAAACTGAATATAGTAACTTCATTTCTTACAACCTATATGGTTGATGAACTCTGGTTTGTTTTTGTTTTTTTAAATACTTTAAACTGAAGATGAGCAAAGTCTGTATCCTATGAAATCTTGGCCCTAGTAGTCTGGTGAAACACTAGAATTCTTTGGTTGAGAATTCTCAATACATTGCCCTAAACTGAAAATCCCAGGATTCCATAGGATGTTGCTATGGCAGTTGAAGTAGAACCGTAGTAGTATAATTGTGTAGCGTGAAAGGACCCTGAGAGGTAAAAGTGGTCTGCAGGACTACAAGTGCAGCCCCCTAGGGTCCTATCCAACCTCCTGACTCTCCCTATGCTGAAAAAAAATCTTCCCTCAAAGGGTAAATCACGCTCCTCAGAAGTTTCTGTGACCTGATTGAATCTTTGAATAATTTTTGAATAATTTGAACAATTTGAATAATTCCACACCCTTGGTATGCTTTGGGGAGTAGAGACAGAGCTTTACTTGGCCTAAAATAGATAATAAGGAGAAAAAAATAGCACTTAAATGGTGAAACACCTCCAAAGGCTTCTTGGGGATGGGTGATTTGCCATGCTAGGGTATTTTCAAATGGGGACGTTGGGGGAAGATGACATCCACCCCTACTTTAAATACTCCTATAAATTGCAGGCACACAAAGTAAAGTGAAATAAAATGATCCATGCAGAACATGACTGACTGAATACCCTGGTGCTTAGAGTGGATTGCATGAATAGCTGTATCAGTGCAATTTCATCAAGTTTGATATCATCCCCATCAGTATCACAGGCAGCTATGCCAGCAGAAATTTCAGAATGCAGATCAGCATTTCAAAGTATCTCCCACCTCCAGGTTTCCTAAGTGAAAGTCAAGAGAAATATTACCTAGTATTTCCTGTATTTATTAATTTTTTTTAAGTTTATACTAAAAAGACAGCTCATTCATGAACTGAGTCTGTAGTTCTAGCTGTTTGGATTAACTACTATTCAAGTCAATAGGATCTACAGTCCTCCCTCCACATTTGCAGAATTGACCTTTGCAAATTTGATTATTTGCAAGGCATGTACATACCTCCCCTCATTCTCCTCCTCCTCCCGTTCCCTTCTGTTTTGCTGAATGCAGAGAAGGAAGGCAAGTGCACCCGGGCAAAAGGCAATGGAAGGGGGTGAAGGCATGTGTGGGCCTTCCTTCCCCTTTCTGGAGCTCCCCCTCCAATTCCTTTGACATTGGCCCCAGCACTAAGAACACGCGCTGAAGCAAAAGGCAAGGGAATGGGAGGGGAAGGCACACACACACCTCCCCTCCCCTCTCCAGAGCTCCCTCTCCCATTCTCCTGCCTCTGGCCTCAGCACAGAGAACACACACTGAGGCAAAAGGCAAGGGGATGGGGGGAGTGCGTGCTGCCTTCTGTCCAGAGCGCCCTCTCCCATTCTCCTGCCTTTGGCCCTGGGATGGAGAAGGAAGCCTCATGCACTAGGGCAAAAGGCAAGGGGGAGGGAGGGGGATTACAGGGGGAGTTATTAGCAGTTTTTCCACCTTCATGAGGTTCTGTGCTCTGAACCCTCATGAAAGTGGAGGGGCCACTGTATTTCCAGGTAAATTACTAGACAAGGAGTTAATGGCTGCTGTAGGACATCTTTTAATATTCCGCTAGAATGAAATATATCTTCACGTAATACAGAGTAATATAGAATCTATTATTTAGTACCAAACATGGCTATCACCTACTGCTACTGGATGTATAGCCAGTTATTGAGAAAAGGTCTTACAGCAGGAGACAGCCTCTATCCCAATCTGGCGCATGTAAAGTACAAGCAGAAGAAAGCAGCAAGAGATAACTCTTACTATTCAGTCATTTTTGCTGGGATGACATAATTTATTAGCATACTTGTCAGTTAAGGGAGACAATAAAATTGTTCAAAGTCAGATATGGAATCAATAAACAACTCAAGTGCTGCTGCTGCCGACAGCTGTACTACTATGGCAAATTACTTCCACCTTTGAACTGTGCAAGCCATTGACCTCAGTGACATTTCTGCAAAAGGTCTGTACATCTAGTACAATCAAGATTAAGATAAACCTAGATGTAGTTAAACAGTATTGCCTAGTTCCAGAAAACCATCAGATCAGAGAAAAAGCATCTCGCTGGCCTAAACACAATTGTTAGCCCCAACTAGAATAGAACCTCTGAATCTCTGGGAATGTAAGTTAACATGTATGTAAGTTCCAGTTTGTTCAATGAGTTTACTGGTTAGCTAGCAGTGGAGAAAGTCAGGAGTATTGTAACTCACCCCACAAGGACTGAAGAACCTAATGCAGAGGAGTCAGATACAGAAAAGCCAGTGACTCCAGATGACAGCTCCCCTCAGTCTGAGCAGCTAATGGACAAGGCAACTGATGACAAACTTCAGCAGAGTGAGTTCCCACCTCAGACAGAATTAAGGGACTTTGAAGAGACACTCCCATCATTTCTGGAACAACATCAGCATCAGGTGTAAGTGGCAAAGGAGCCAACGCCTCTTAAATAAGGAATGCTTATTGGTCAAGTGCCTGGCTTCCCAAAGTCAGGTAGCTATAATTGCCACAGTGTTTTTGCTGTTCACAATTGTTCTCCCTGGCCTGGCGCTCATTGCTTGTGAATTTATTTGGATTCTTGACCTATAGACTCTCTGTCCTTCCCTTTTTGCTTTGACTGTTGGCTTCTCAGGCTGGATTCTACTGGACTGGCTAAGACCACGTTACTGAATGTCAATTCAACTTCAGTAAACTCCCTTGCTTACCTCTGTGCAGCCCAGACTGGCCTGACTCACGCATAACTGCTTCTCCCTACTGTACTCTGACTCTTCTGACACTTACTTGCCATAAGCACAGGACAAGTAGGGACACGCAATTAAATCCAGGTCCATGATTTATTATTAGTTATTAGATAAAGCACTGCAGATAGAATTTTCTGCATAGAGGTTTGAAAGGGTAGATATGGAGGTATGTGAACCCACAAAAAAAGCTGACAGGGAGGCTCTCTTTCTTCTTAGTGACCAACTTAAAACAGACAAAACCCGTTACCAGATACTGTGTGCACCGTATGGTTAGTTCTTTGTTGAAGGGCGAATTGTAAAGCAATAACTAATATGCAGTCATTGCAGAACATAAATATATGTTTTGAGAAACCAAATTCTATAGGAAAGGAGGAAGGCATCAAATTTAATTATGCTGTTAAAAGATGAGCAAGAGGGGGTTTCAATTACTGTATTTCCCAGAATACAGGGAAATAGCAAAACAGTAATTAATGGATTATACCTAATGCAATATCCATGAGCTTGAAACAAACCACCTGTGTTTGAATGATGGGATTTTTGGCAAATTATTTCCTTAAGTCACTTTCAAATGATTTCAAACAAACATAAAATACCTTGGCCTGCACAACAATATATACAGATGAGGCTAATACATAGGCTGCAGATAACAAGAGGTTCAATATATTTCTAATCTTCAACTTTGACAGCAATTCCCTCACATCATGCTGAAGTCCTAAATACTGCAGGTGTGAGTTTCACATTTATGAGTTCCCTGAGTTGCTCAGCTTTACTAAGGGAAAGTAAATGAAATGGCCTGGATAAGGTTTAAGCAACATGCAGTACATATTCTAACATCTCCAGACCTGTGTGTCTGGACATACACACACAAAGAGTTTCATATGGATTCCCTCGGCTTTCAGAGACTTCTCAAAGAATTCTCTTACAACTCCTCAGAATTTATGACTTTTCTCCCTCATCTTCTCATTTTGTTAGGTCCTAGGGTAGGAGTGGGAACACTACAGTGCCTGGAGGGCCAAACCAACCAATTGGTTGCAACTCCAAAGCTCTGGCAGACAGTGTACCATTGAAGCTGCCACTTTGGTAAAAAAGAAGGAATCTTCATATCATTCCTGGCCACTTTTGGGGATGCTTTGGGGACGGTTTCTTACTAAAGGGGGGGGGGCTTTCCAAATAACTTAAGTGTGCTGAAGTTGCATTGTATTTGGGAGAGTGGCTGATATTTTTCTGGGCGTGTTGGTGTTGAGGTGGCAGTCAGTGGGAGTTCCAAGAGCCTTACTGGATCCCCACCAAAGTCCCAAGAATCTCATTGGACCCCCCAAATTAAGGCATGATTCCCATTAGAATGTGGGCCAAATGATTCCAACTAGAATGGAGCCAGCATCAGCCTCAATCAGGCCTTCAAAAGGAGGGCACTGCACATCTGAGAGGTCTAACAGAGAATGCCACTCCTATGTATCCAAAAAGTTCATTGTGTCCCACTGGTAGGGCAGAGAAAGAGGGCCATTCCAACAGATCTTGATATTCAGGCAGATGCATTTAGCAACGCTAAGCAAGTATTCCCGTTTCCTTTCGAGTTATCTACCCTGCCATCACCACCAAACAACCACAGCAACAGATGTTTTCCTCATATCTAGAAACTGCCTCTATCTATCAAGCACCAAAAGAGAACAAAGGAAAGAAAGAACTTTCTTCAGGAATGGGATATATCAGGTGATAAAGGAAGATGTCTAGTGATGAGAGGTAATTAATTACCTTAAGACAGGCCAAAATTTCTAATGCTTGGCCACAATGATTCCTCTTTTGTCACTGCTTTGCACGTTTACTGTCATAGATCTATGTTATCATTTCTGGCATAAACTTTCAAAAATAGTCACTAAAGCAGTTTTGATGCAATCCCTTTCTTCACCATTGTTAGGGTCAAAGCAAAATACTGTACTATGTAAACAACTAGAGGCAGAGCTGGTGTCAGAACAAAAGAGAGAATAAATACTAGCCACCAATCTGACAGAAAATTGTGTTAGTATTGCAATGGGGGGAGTGAAAAAGAAAGGACAAAACACCAGTCACATGGTAATGTGTGCATCAGTGTTCTGATCACTTTAGGCAAGAAATTTGGGCGGAGGAGGAGCTGAAATATTTTTCCACCTGCCATGTCTCTTCTCCAAACTCAGCTCCAGGAAGCTTTCCCTTTGGTATACTAAAATACTGCATCAACATGGTTCTGTTTTCCACAATAAGCTTCAATCGCCTGCGAGACATAATTTGCCCTTTAGCATAGAACACAAGGGCTCAAGAGCAGCCCCATCCCTTTTGCTGGAAGAACTGAAGGCCATTGCTTTCAGGAGAAAGGGCAGGTTTGTACATGGCATTCTTTAAATTATTGTTTAAGGTTGTTGGGCTTTTTCGTTAGCACCGTCAATGCTTCACTGACCTTATGAATCAATTGTTTCCTCATTCTGCTGGCACATGAAGTGTGAGCTATAGCTTGCAGTTTCCTTCTGAACAGCCCCATTTAACTACTTCCTTATCATGAACATCTTCCTGTGCAAGCGTAATTTAGAAACCTTTGCCACTGTAATTTTCTTTGCTTCATTCCCTTTAAAGCAAAGTCTTTATGTGACAGACTAAATACTCATTCATCAGCACTATTATCCCTCCAGCAACTCAAAATGAACAGCCATGGTTTAAACGCAAAGAAAGGAGACATAAGAGGAAACAATGGAATGATAAAGAGGAATATGAAATGGAAAAGTAACAGGATTATAAAAAATCCTTGAATGTGATTTGTCTACTGCATCAAGTTCACAGACATGTAAAACACACCTGAAAGATGATGCTGGGCCAAGCAACTTGGAACAAGTATTAAAAGATGGCAAGACACCTAGTGTACTTATTTCTGTTATGTGACTTCAAGTCAATTCCTTCTCATGGTGACCCCATCATAAAGTTTTCTTGGCAGGATTTATTCAGAGAAGGTTTGCCATTGCCTTCTTCTAAGACTGTAACAGTGTGACTCGACCAAGGTCATCCAGTGGGGACTCAAAAACTCTTGGAGTCTTAGTCTAAAACTTAAACCACTGCACCATGCTGATTCTCCATTGGGGTGTTACCTATTCACAATACATAAAGAGTTCTGCTTCCTCAAAAATT
This sequence comes from Iguana delicatissima, assembly GCA_948472985.1. Taxonomy (NCBI): domain Eukaryota; kingdom Metazoa; phylum Chordata; class Lepidosauria; order Squamata; family Iguanidae; genus Iguana; species Iguana delicatissima. The sequence goes on along the minus strand of CAOKZL010001701.1, from coordinate 207,919 downwards.
CTGAAGCAATAGCCTTATGCCTTTTTCTTAACCTCAGCCACCAACAGTGTTGCCATAAACTGGTTAAAACAGGCGAAGTTCACGTGTGGGTGGGAACAAATAAGGCAAGAGAAAAAGAGAGATAGAAGAGAACCAGGTGATGTGGTAGTTTGAGGACTTCAAAAGCCCATACAGAATTGCTAAATCTGTTCTCCGACTAGAGAAAACTGAATCAAAATTGCAATATACACTGGGGTGAAAAAATAACTCCAAGGCTACATGGAAATGCATACCATATGTTAGACTTCTTTCCAGCAGGCAAGTAAAAAAGGTATTTTGGAACCGCAGCATCTCATTCATGTTTCTGGTAGATGTTTCACACACTTTCATCAACAATGAGACTTCCATTTAAAAAAAAAATAAAGCTAGCCATCTACCTAAAAAACAAAACAAAAAACAAAGTAGAATCCTGAGATCTACCACATAGAGCTAACTGCAAAAGCATTTGCACAAGATTAAAGAATTCTGAGTACAGAAATTATATTTATATACAGAGTAGCAGAACTGAACATAGTTCACAGTCACTCAGTACAAAATCAACTTCAAATTACCCCAGCCCTGGTTCTCTCATTTCAGTAATAAAGTATTCTCTGTGTGTGTGTGTGTGTGTGTGTGTGTGTGTGAGAGAGAGAGAGAGAGAGAGAGTGAGACAGATATAATTTTCCCATAGCAATTGTTAAACAACTGCAAATCAGAAACAGAGATCGGAATTAACAAACTATGTATTTTTGTCTAACATCTAAATTTACTAAGTTTGGGGAAGCAATGCAGTAAAGCACCTTAATGTTATGATCTTCAGTACAATAAAAACACATTCTGCCTATCAAGTATTTGGGTCTCAAACCATTGAGAAATTGAAGTGAACAGACAATCACTGAAGTTTTGTTTCGTTGGGTTGTCTTTAAGATGATGAGATATGATTTGTGCAAGCAGTGCCCTTCAAACTCTGGGTACTAACTGAAGCTTCCAAAACATTTTAAAAGGTAGTTTAATATATTGCAGCCATCCAGAAGGAATATTACCAGTGCATTTGTTAGGTGTTCCTTCCTGTGTCCCAAATGCAGTAGTCCGGCTGGAGGCAGGACAGATCTCAGTTGAGGCCTGGATGTGGACACTTAGGATTCATTACTGGCTAAAACTGATTTTTCTTCCAGTAGGTCTGGCTCCTCTAACATTACTAGACTTTGCCCAGACTAAGTGGAAGTCCACCCTCTTGGTTATGAAAGAGCCAAATCAACAGTTAAGCAGTGCATTTGTGATATAGACGTACAATGCCACCAGAGCGAAATGGGCAGGTATTTGGAATTTAATGACAGTGGGGAGTCTTTTATACTGGCAAGATATCTTTTCCAGCTAAACATCCCTAAGTACAGGAAAGCCTTCACACTAGCGAGATTTAATGTCTTGCCATCCGCGGTACTGCAGGGCAGATTTAACAGAACTCCTTACGATTTTGCCCATGTGGACTTGAAGAAGTGGAATCAGTTAAGCATGTCTTATTCCACTGCCTTTTTCATAAAGAGATTCGACTTTCACTGATTATTCCTATGGTGCAGCGACTCCCAGGCAGAGCTACCAACTATTATTTAAAATATTTATTAGAGGATAGGGAATCACAGACCACTCTATTAGTGGCTAGATTTTTTGCTGCTGCTGTTAAACTAAGAAGTCGAATTGTAAAGGATCTCAACGGTTAAAATTTTATTTTGTATATTTTAACTTAGATTAGGTTTTATCTTTAATTCTTTTACTTGTGCGCATATCTGTGTAAGATTTTATCGACTTTGTTATATTTGTATTTATGAATAAGCTTTAGACTATATGGTGGTAACTTGCTATTTTATCTCTACTATTGTTATTTACATTTTTGGTTCACGATAGAAATAATGTACATGGGCCTGATCAACTTTTCTCAAAATTCTGAGTTACAACCATGTTTTAGGAGGCTGTTTTTAGCTCTACTTTTAACTTGAGATTATTATTATCAAATCAATTGTATTGATTTTATTGGATTTTAAAAAAATGTATTTTACTGTCGAATCTTTGCCACTTACCTCTTTTATTCTGTATGCTATTTAAGTGTTTGTGACCGTAATAATAATAATAAAGATTCGATTCGATTCAATTACCAGTGCATGGATAACATGGCCAGCATGGATAACTCCATGCTACAGAAAAGACCATGACCAAACTCCACATGTTTTGTTTTAGTGGAAATGCAACTCCAACTGGTTGAATACAACACTTTCAACTAGAGAAGCAGCTACATAGGATCTCAGTCTCGTCAGGATTAAGCTTCAGTTTATTTGGCTTCATTCAGCTCCTCATCTAATCCATACACTGATTCAGTATTTCCAGTGCTTGATTCATATGACAAGGAGACTGAGGGCTGGGTGTGATCCACACACTGATTTAATTTCACTCTAGATGGCCTCTTCCAGAAATTTCACATAAATAGTAAAAAGCAAAAAGAATGTTGAAAATTTCCAGGATATCACAACAGAAGTACCAAGTAGCTACACAGAAGCCTCCTCAAACACTACTCACTGGAAATGCATCTTGCAAATAAGAACAGAACTCTTCCGATACTGTGCCACAAACATTGTCCCAACTTGCAGAGCTGTTCCAGTAGGTTACCATGGTCACGAATATCATACGCTGTCATGAAGCAAAGGAGACCCAGCAAGGTCACGTTCCTCTCTCCTCTCCTCTGCAACAGTAATCATCCTTAATGGCAAACACACTTGGTTTTTTTGTCTTAAAATCAAGCCGAAGGCTGGGCTGAAATAGGTGTACATATTCTATCTCCTTCAAGAGAACTAGAAGTTGAACTGTTGTCACCCAGTCAACCACCCTGCCCAAGAAGGAGATATTATGTCTGGAAAATTATTGTTACCACTACTTTGGTCAAAGGAGATTTTTCACAAGGAAGCAAGCCCTTGCATAACTACTTCCTTCAGGATGATTAGGACCACTTCCATCACTTTATATACATCCTGCTTTCCCCATACTGAAACTCAAGGCAAGTTACAAAAAAAGCATAAAATACAACAGAAACAGATATAGTGAAAAACACATAAAATTACGGTTAACACAGTATTAAATAACAACAGAATTAAAATAATTTAAAATCTTACTTTAAAACAATGACCAAAAATAGTACAGTACTATGAAAGCCCTTTATTAAAAATCAGTTTCCAAAGGCTTGATGAGAAGGAAGGTCTTAACTTGCCACAGAAAGGACAACAAAGAAAGAATCATCTTAGGAGTTTCAAAGTGTGGGAGCAGCCACAGAGAAGGCCTTCTCCTGAGTTCTCACCAACTATGCTGTGAAGCCTGTAGGATAAAATGAATTCCGTAGCAGGTCTTAAAACTTGAGAAGGCTTATATGGCAAGATACAGCCCTTCACTTCCTCTCTCAGAAAATCATTCATTAGTTCCTAGAACCATCCAGGTAAGCCACCCTTGCTAGATATAACCATCCAAGAGACAGGCAAGAAGGACCAACACACCATTCCTGGTGCCTTATCAACATCAGGCTGCAACATGTGAAACTTATCCTGTAAACTTGGATTGGACAATTCTCAAAAAACTTCCATGACTGCCATTTCAACTGCAACTAGTGTGTTCATTTTTCCAGAATATGTACTTCATAATACTCAAATCGAGTGAGTACTATACTTTACACAACAGTTAAGCTTCTGCCTTCTATGTCAAATCTGACAGCTTAGAGAGGAGATTAAACTTTTATGTCATATCGCACAATTCCATGTTTCAGGTAGGAACTGACACATATTTCAAGGAATGCCTCCTTAAATTTAGTGGAAAACAGATTTTTTTTAAAAAAATTTAGATATTCAAAGGTCAATTTCACTTTTCAGTTGTCCCAGTGATCACAACAGAGATAGAACTAGCAGCAAAAGCCATAAACCTAAAAACATTTTTCAGTTTCCGTACAGGCAGCTAAATGAGAAATTCCAGATGGACTTGAAATCTTATGGAATAGAATCCAAAGAAAGGACAGGAGTGATTAAATTGATCTTTGACAATCCACCGCATCTGTTAGCCCATATATATATCAAGAAATGTTAACACAGGAGAGACAGGAGGATACTGTGAAATCTGCAATGATTTTGTGGGCACAGAATATTGGGCACTCAATTCAATTAGATGAATGGGAACAGAGCTGGAAAAGGACACAAAAATTTACAATGGCTCAGAATCTCAAAGAGATACCAAAATTATACAGCCAGTGTTTCTACTGACAAAAGGTTAAAGTCACTTGAAAATGCTACTGATACAACTTAAAATGGGAACAAAACAGGTAATACAATCCAGCCTGTTGCACTGATGTAATTGCTGCTAGTAAGAAACCAGCATGCTATGAGAATCTGTTTTTATATTACATGGGTTCTCATGACTCAATGTATGAGGAAAGAGGAAAAGACTAGACCAGAAATGAGCTTCTTAATCTAGCTAGTTTTTCAATCACATTTTATGCTTTTCAAAACATACGTAGCACAGACAGAGATGGGAGTCGAATAACACTACCATAGTAAAGAAGATGGCCCAGGTTAAGGCAAGGATGCTTCAGGCTGGCTTGTAGAAGGCATGACCTGGAACAGAGTAGTCAAATAAATTAAGATTTCCAGGTGGCTTGAGATGATATTGCACCAAGTCACATTTCTGTTGCATAACTGCTCTTATCACATTTCCATTGAATGCATGTGCTTATTATGGTTAACGTCTTTCAGTCAACTAATGAACTCCACTGTTATCAGACACAGAACATACTCTGGCTGCTGAGGTTGTCATCCAGGTCTGGAATTCCTCTACCCTAATTCTTTTTGTTGCTGCTTCTGTTCTATTACTCTATATATGACATGCATTTCTAATATTTCATGGAGGAAAAAAAAAAATCACCATTTGTATTTTCAAGATGACCTCATCTGTTTTAATAGATGTGTGTGCATGACTGTGTTGACATGCACACATACACACACACACAAACACACACACAGAGTAGCTGGAGTTTTAGTACTGAAATTTCTCTGATTCAATAAATGCTGCTGGAGTGAATCCAGGGAAATAGGATGGAACACACATATTTCTAAGCTTGAGAACCATTATTCTCTCAAGCTTGATCAAGGCTTCTTTGCTTCAGAAGAGAATCCGAAGCAGTTCACTTGCGGAGCTCTTTGCTACTCAGTTATGAAATTACCTGGCATCAGTCATGCAGGAAAGCCACTTAAATTGTATTTCTAACCACATATCAGAAAAATAACAAAAATCCCAAAGGGGGGCTCAGAGAGAACTCTAAAGGTGCAAACATCTTTTGGTCATCTGTGAAACTCCCACTGGTTTTAATAGGCTGGAATCATACCCTACAGAGACACATCAACATATATGTTCAACAAGCGTGAAGGTCTTCAGAACAATGTTGTGTATCATTAAATTCCAGATCAATGAACTCACAGTAAAGCCAGAAGAAGAGCAACTCCTCAAATACAATAGCCATGATATGAAAGGATTCATTAGACCTATGAGAAAATATATATATTTGCTTTTGATGGTCTCTAACCAGCACGTAGAGCATTTTCTCTTTGTGGCACAAAGTCAACCAGGCAGTTATGTAAATCAAACACTAAAATATGTAAGAATATATATAGCAATATATATGTTCATTGAGAACATTTCATAGAAAATCAAAGCATCAGCCCACAAACATCTGTTCACATTTCCCAGCTATTTTCATGTTACTAGAAAAGCTACAACTCAGTTTTCAAGCCATACTCCATAACTGGAACCCAAGGAACCATACCAGAAAACATGTTTAACTTACACAAAAATAAAACTTAAAAAGAAGTAAAAGACACATTCAATATTAATAGTGAAACAGCATCATGTGTGTTCATGTAAACTTCTGGGCCTAAATCAGTGGGACTGAAATGCATTTGACCATCTCTTTACTGTGCATATATTCATAATTATTCAAAACGAATATAAAGCATCTACTTGGAAGTGAATATATAAATTTCAAATTTCAAACCACACAATTTAACATGTCATTGGACTTTCCATGAGATTTAAGTCTCCCACACCCGCAGTCTTCATTGCAGTTGGAGTGCTAATGATAATGTGTTTAACCAGAAGCTTTTTGTGAGCATATCACTTGCTGGATCAGTGCCTTTGATCATTAAAACATGTAATTTAGCATTGGACAAGAACATGGATGGAGTGTGCATTTGAAAATTTTCAGAATGCACAACACTCAAAGCAATACATATTAGACTGCCTGCCTGCCAAAATGCACATTTAGATATGGGGCAAAATGCACATATAATTTGTGTCTCTGACCTGCTTATTAGTAAGAACCTCCCTTCATGGACTGGCATTACTGATCAACACAAACAAGTCTGGTGAAAAGAAAAAGGCATCTAAATAATATGGAGTCAGATATAGTAATATACCATTTTTATTTACAGACACAAACTTCCTAAACCACACTTTCCACTTAACTACAGATACAAAGGAGTCAAACATTCATGACTTAAGTAAATATATTCTCATTCCATCAGTTTCAGGACTTACCAATACATCCATGACAACCATCACCAGTCCGTTGGTAGCACGTCCACAGTAAAGTAATAGGTGATCCGAAAAAGCACATATATAAAAAAGAAAGCAAAGATAAAATTAGTCATTTCAGAGCAAAAGCACAGTTTTATACATATTAAAACTAACAGCTTGACATTAGCTTGTCGACTGACTGTGGCAGGTATGAGTGGGTTATTCAGCAAATTATAGGACTGCATGGTATCCTGGGGCACCTTTATGACGAACAGTTCCCAAGCTTTGCTGCTCATGGCTACAGGGACTATGAATTTCCTAGGTGTATCCTTGAGACCATCTCTGCCCACCCACCAAGTTATGAAGCCCCCCCATAAGTGATGACATAAGGAAGTAAATCTTTGTAAATTTTGTTATCAGAGGTAAGAATGCATACACTTATCATTTATCTCCTCACTGAGAGAACACTGTCTAAAATGGGCCATTCAGGAGAATACTTGCAGTTTGGGACTTATTCTGTGCAAAAGAAATGTGCAAACAAGTTTCCTTCACAGAAAATGAAGTTTTGTGAGCAGCATACTATTTTCTCTGGAAAAAAATGCTGTTTTCTGCACAGAAATGTTATTTCCTGCAGAGATATTTCTGTTTTCTGTGTAGGAAACTTATTTTCTATGCAGAAAATGTTATTTTCAATGTAAAAAACACACATGCTTGTTTTGGGCAGAATTAAGCCTTCAATTGTAAAGATTTTATTCTGTCTGAGACTGTCCTAATCAAAGTTTCCTGACATTCAAGTAACATGTTTTTCAACCATTTTTTAAAAAAAACAATATTCTTTCCATCTCTAGCAGATGACATATGAAGAACCCAGTGGAGGAATGGTCTCCTTTTCATGGAACAGGGATCAAATAGCTATGGCAGATTAGTTGCTGGCTAATTTTGTAGGGCACCCACACTTAAGACCCCAGCAGATATAAGTCTGTATCCATACATATGGCCCTAGTTTAATTCAACTGCTTGTGTTTTGTCTCTTTATTTCATTCTTTGTGTGTTACATGTTAAAGTACAGTTACTGAACTGCTAAAAATGGAAGCAGGAACAAATGTGGTAGGCATGGAATAAAAAAAAAGAGCAGTGTTCTAGGGCAGCCTTATGGTTCAGATTATAAGGTCAAGTGGGAGAAGGTAATCAAGGTAAACAAACCCAAGAGGCTGAATCAAACTGGTCCAAGTTCAAACATTAAGGAGAAAACAAGAGAAAAGACAGACTTTAAGGAAACTGGGCGGAAAAAACTGATCATTCAATAAGGCAAGATCCAGTTGATTAACATAAGAGAGAAAATATTTGCCATGAAGGAGGATAAAGAGAAAAAGTTCTTGCCTCCAGAAACGTATGTACTTTGTGGAAAAATAAAGGGTCAATCCACACTATCCTCACAGGACAGGAGACTGTCATGTCTGCATTGGTGTTTTCATCATGAGTACAGATCACTGATAAGCTCAAAACTCAGTATCACAGCTTCAAATTACTCTCATATTATTTATGCCACTATTTACGTAAAAGTGGTGCTTTAGCCACATTTTCTCTGCAACGTATATATTTTTGGGACGGAAGTAAAACGAAGAAAAAAAATAACTGCCAACAAGTTTGAAAACCATGCTAGAAACAAGCAGATAAAAAATGAAGATTGATGTACTATTAGGCAACACAGTATTTCAGGACAGTCTGATTTTCATTATGTTTCAGGCAAGATAGTGGCATGCAGTAACACCAAGACCAATATTGGTTATATTTTTCATGAGAGCTGATCTTGCAGTTTTCCCATCTGTTGTTTTAGAACTAAGTCTAGATCCTCAAACTATTAGGTGACCTCGAAGATTATAAAAATCTTATCATGGTACTGAAACACGGAGGGTGGATGGGAACAGACATATAGCAAAATTTAAGAAGTAGGAAAATTTCAACAGGGAAAAAATTGATATTCTAACAGCATTTCCAGATTTTTTTTTCCAAAGCCAGGATAAGCATCACATAAACTATGTGTTTAAAGCAAGTTTATACACTTAACTCTTGATGCTTATTTATAACCCAGACTTCTTCCTGAGTTATCCCAGCACTATTATTCCAGTTGGGCTTGGATGTTCAAAGGTTTAAGCACTGCAATATGTTGTATGGACATCTCAGAAAGAAACAATGTGTACCAAAAACAATTTATAATGTACTGAGCAAGACTGTAAGAGTATAAAAATAAAGACAGCAAAAACAGGTAAAAATAAAAGTTCCTATGTGTATAAAATATAAAAGAACAATCAAGTAAGTGCAAAGCTAGCTATTCCTTATTCTGTGAGTTGTTCAACTACTGGAAACAAAATAACCATAGTCAAAATATAATTAAAGCATTTTGTCACAAAGTATCTGCAAAGTATCCATATTTTGTTACAAACAAATGGAGCTAGATCCATAATATGCTCAACTTAGTGGGACCTTCCCAATGAGACAACTCAGCCGTGATCTAAGATAGCTCCTAGTGAAATCCCTAATTCAGTCTGTCTCCAACCCATAGTTTTAACAGACATAAGAAAGGACGTGGATTTTATTAATGCTGAAGCCTTCCTTTCCTTCAGTATCAAAGGAATTACACTGACACCTCATTAGTAACACTGGAGAAGTTTATTTACCAGCTTGAAGTTTGTAGGAACCTCTGGTACAGCAAAAACAACCCATATACACTCTCCAAAAACATTCCAATCTCTCAAAAATCTAGCTGGCATCCTGTTGGTCAGTTATGACATTGCAAATTAAAGTTAGGGCATCGTAACTGCTTTGTATTTTTATTTATGATCATTACACTATTGTCTCAACTGCAAATATCCACTGAAACCCACCTAATAAGCCAGCAAGCTGTCCAGAGTGATGGAGTGGGACAACGCAGGATGATGTGAATAGGTCCCTCTCACCAGTAAGCCACATTGCAAGGAACATGACAGGGACACTTGTTGGCGGGAAGGCACTGGTCAAGCACCCTGCTTAGCAGTAGCTCCAAACATCTGAATGGTTTTTACAGTGCATTTCAGGGGTTTGGTGGGGAATTAAAGCATAGCTACGACATCATAGCTACATTATTGATACAGGATTTTGGTGTCTATTCAGCTGGGTAATTTTCTTACTATCACATATTTATCTATCATATTGTGAACCAAAATCAATCACTGAAATGTGAGTAAATTCCATTGATTCAATGGATCTTTTCTATTTAGCACTACTGATAGTGTTCAGGTATTTGTTGTCTCTTCAATGGCAAATTAAAGGAATGGATAGAGGCAGAAAAGGCAGCAACTATTTTTAAAATTTCACATTACAAAATACACCTAAAATGTCAAGTAAAGGCACAAATATTCTTATTAGCCATCAAAACACTGTGGACAGTGAAAAACCTGAGTCAATGCCACACAGAAACTATTTTAACTCTACATTTGGCAGCAGCCATAATGTAGTGCATGTGAACTTAAGTTCTTTATCTCACCACAGGTAGTTATGGTAATAAAGGGAAAATAATATATTTAATTATTTACAAATATTGATAAACTCCTTACATTAGAAAATTTCACAGCAGTATAATATAATGCTATGTGTGTGTGTGTATGCAAACACAAGATACACAAATTAATGTGGTCCATGAAATAGACTGGATTACACAGGGAAGACTTACCCTGTTCACTAGTTATAAGATTGTAAGCTGGACTTACGATCTCATAATTTTTGAGATTCACAACTAAGTTGGCTAACAATTGTGAACATGTGCCCCGGAACCTATCTTTTCAGCCAGGCAGTAGCTCAACTGAAGGGTTTCTGTGATGCTACAGATCAGGGCACATTTGTAGCAGTCTCCTGGTCACAGGGCACACTGAGAGAAGCAGTTGCAGCAGGACACCAAGGGTCCAGCTGCCTGTACTCAATTCACCATGTGACCAGGAGAGCACAGCAGTCTGCAGTATTTTGGAACCCTTCAGCTGGGGTGCTGCCTGCCTGGAAAGGTAGGGTTTGGCAGTGGCATCAATGATGGAGCTACAATGATGAAACTCCATCATCACAGTTACATATCTAAAACAAAGAATAGTTGGAGTGTGTCAGACTTCTAAAAGAAGAGCACATGGCACAGGGGATGTCACCAGACAACATGGCATGCTGCAAATTATTGCAGAGTATATCTAAAGAACATTGATAACTACCCGGAGCTAGGAAAACACACAGCAAGGCTAGTATTTACATGATTTAAGAAGACAGAATACTGTCACATCAAACCATAACTATATCACAAAACAATATTTTTAAATATACTCTGCATTCTTTCTTAAATTTCTTAAAACTTTTAATCGTCCTAGAGAATAGAAAACAGAAACCAACCACTTCAGCTTTAAAGGTTCCAGCCTACTTGTCCTCTTCTGGCTGTTTAAAGGAAGATTATATTATACAGGTAATATCAAGAAACATGATCCCACATTTGTAGTGATATGGCCAATTCAGCCAGTATAAAACCTCATCCCCTCATTTTGTTCACATACATAAACAGGCTTGAATGTACATGGTAAACCATAATATCATTGCACTTGTTACAGAAAATGGAGGCAGAGGAGTCTTTCAGAGGAGGAAATCAGATTCTATATCCTTTTGTCATACTTTTTACCCATAATTCTGTTCTTTCATTAATCTGTTTTTGAAACATCCTCTCTAATACACGGTTACATTTACATTCAATGTCAAGAGTAGTTAATATATAATTTCATACATTTGTACAGCTAGGAACAGCAAATTAATACTAGGCTACAATCAACTCACTACTTCATTAGGTGCAGACCAGGTAGCTTCCTGTTGGAATTTACAAAGATCAAATTCCTCAAAAATCCATCACGCCTATACCATTAACAACACGCCAGATCACAATCGGAGTAGATCCAGTACAGAGTGGGTGGAAAGCTATCCTACAGAAATGAATTCGTTAATTTTAGTTACTATTGGTACCAGAAGTAGTGAGACATCCAGGGAGCCAAATTGCTCCCAATATAACAAGCAACTAAACATCTTATAGAGGACTGAAATGGGAATTCTGTGTCACTTTTGACACTTATTCTAAATATAAATCCAAAGAGACTCAAAATTATGCTTCTACTTTACATCCCTGAAACAGCTGTCAAAACAAGAGATTAAATGGATTAGCTTGCTATTGTAGTCACACTGTTCACTTACTGACTTCTGAAAAATACTAGCTGTGAGCTCCAGGAAAAAAAAACCCCTGAATAATTGTCCGTTTATACGTTATTCATAAATAATATGAATATGTGTATGCACCACAGAAGTAAGTGTGTGTGTGTGTCTGCATGCACACTTTGGTTGCATAGAATATATTTGGAAACTGCCTCTCCTTCTCTAGATAGGAATAAGGAAAATGAAGACTGTAAATTGAGCGGTTCAGGTTTTCTTTAAAACAAATGGAGAAATTTCTGTCTTTGATCTTACAAAATGTTCTTCTTGCCTCTCGATAGCCTTTTCTGGGTTCAATCTACCTGTTTCTTAAAAAGAGAAACATCCTCCCTTTAACTTTCTACAAGCAAGCAAAAGGTTTCATGTAGATCAGTGATTCTTAACCTTTTCTCTACCATGGGTCCCTCTTTAAATATCTTTTGTTGCCACAGACCACCAAAACTTAATTCAAGATTTAGAACTCTAAAGTGAATGAAATATCTATTTAAAGTTTCTCATCAAGAGTCTTCAGACTGGGAGAAAATGGAGAAATAAATGCACACTCTCCTATATTTTTATTGGAATGATTCCGTATAAATTTGTCTTAATTCCTTTCTTTCTCTCTTTCTATTTTAACTGCAAAAGCACATGACATTTCTTAAAGCATTTGCAGACCCCTTGTGAGGACATTAAGGTTCTCTGGGGGAGCATGGACTCCAGGTTAAGAACCACTGATCTAGGTAGTATAGAAATCATTTGCTATGCTTTGCAAATGATTCTAATTTGGCAGCTTATTGAGAAATTCTATATAAATGTACAAGAAATGTAACATTTCCAGAAATGCTGAAATCATCAGGATACCATGTTGAGGCTGTTGTTTTGAAAATATACTCCCCTTCCCAAAATGAGCATGTAAAAGCATAATGTTTATATTCTAAACACATTCTAAAAAAGTACATTCACATTATACTTTGTGAAAGTATATTCACATTAACTTCATTAAAAGAATTAGAAATATACTGAGAATTACAGATAGGCTAGATTGCTCTGTTTCATCGCATTTAGGTGGGAAATTTCTGAATCAGCAAGAAACCAGAAATCACTGTTCCAATGGATTTAAAGCCTTCAAGAAATGAGATAAAGACATAGCATAGTGCAGGGCAATGTTGCTAACCGTCGTCAGCTATCCCAAGACCTCCAACTCAGAAAGAAAATGATTAAAACTGGTTGATTTTTGGAATGAGGAAAAGGCCTTGGCAGTTGCCTCCCCCTTTCTCAATCTGTGGGGAAAGCAATAGCAGAGAAGGAGTCAAGATAAATCTAGAGTAGGTCTGCTTCCTTCTGCAGAACAAAACTGTATTAGTCTACCATTTGTCAATAGTGTTGGCCAGTGGAGTTCTACCAGTGATAGGAGGGCTGTTATGTGCTAAAGATAATGAGACGGAATCCTCAATTAGGCCAGCGTGACCAGGTTACAATCAGTTTTTCCAATCAAGTCACATCTGTTCTAACTTAAGACCTGATGATATGGATAAGTTATTCAGTCAATCATTTGCTCCTTTGAGCCATGTATGTCTTGAGTAAAAAATGGAGTGGTGCTGCCATTTGGCTGGTATACAGTATGAACCTTTCTTAGATATGGGCTATGTCCAACTCCACTAAAGAAAATAGTTTTAAGATTTATGCTAACCAACCACTCTTTGCATTCTACCATCATTCTACCATCATTGATTCACTGATTGACTGATTGATTGACTGATAGATTGATTGATAAATATCAGTTAGCTTGCAGGTTGTAACATCCAAAAATGTTGTTACAACTTACAGGCTGACTGGTAAAGCTTTCTGAGACAAGTGTGACTATTTAGGCCCTTTTAAATCCAGATACAGGCATGATTGGAGACTAAAACAGCCTTGATCATCTTGGTATCTAGATAGGGGGTAGTAGACTACATGTTTTTGACCATGAAAGCCTTCTGGTCTCTGGCCTGCATAGGTTTTTGAGACATAATTTTGCAATGATCCCAGTTCTGTCTGGCAGAGGGTTTCCAGAAGGCGATGTTTGAGACAGTCATTCAGTCCTTTGGTTGGGATTCTTCAAGGTTTCATTCTGTCTCCTATACTATTTCACATCAATGTGAAATCACTGAAAGAAGACATCCAGAGTTAGATTCCACCAATAGGCTTATGATAACCTGTTGGCTATCCTTATCACCCCAAGTTAAAGAAGCTATGGTGATCTTGAACTTGTTTCTGGCAGCATCAGATGTGAGTTCACACGCTATAAGCCTTAATCCAGAAAAACATGATTCAGTAGAAATGTCCGAGACAAGCCTAGTATCAGCACAAGTGCTGATTCACAACTGGGAGTTAATGTGTTCTGCATGCCCTTTTAAAAATGAGGTTTAGACTTTAGGGATGATCTTGGATTCAGCATTACCTCAGAACATCCAGATGACTCCTTTTGCTAGGAAGAGTTTGGGACAGTTGTACCTCATGCTCCAGCTATGTCCCTTCCTAAACAAAGCAGACTGAGCTGCAGTTATGCATGTCTTGATTACATCCGTGGGAGAGCTTGGAAAATCGTTTGGAAACTAAAGCTGGTGTAAAGTACAACAGGCATAATAATACCAGACATTCATTTTTCTGATCAAATCATATTGATATTGTCAAGTAATACCAGCTTCCAGTAAGTTCTGGAGCACCTGCAAAGCCAAAAATGATATAGGAATGGACAATCTGAGAACATCTGTCTCAAATATGAATCTATCAACTGCAGTTGTCTTTGGAAACGCTGCTCTGGATCTCACCATTAAGAACATGCTACTGGTAGAGATAAAGAACAGAGCCTTTTTGGTGGTAGCATTCCTGTTTGCAAAGAAGGTAAGACTGGATGCATCTCTGATATCTATTAAACAAAGATATACCGTATTTTCCGGCGTATAAGACGACTTTTTAACCCAAGAAAAACTTCTCAAAAGTTGGGGGTCGTCTTATACGCCGGGTGTCATCTTTGCGGTCGCCGCATACAGTGGGGGCAGCTCAAAAATGGCCGCGGCCGCATCCCCACCGTATGCAGCCACCCTATGAAACCACCCAGGGTGGTGCTGTGCACTTACCTGAAGATGTGGGGGGGGGGGGAGGCTTGTTGTGCTCGCCGCTCTTCCCCCTCGCGCGAGCGCCGGTAGCGCTGCCTCTCCGCTTCCACCCCCACCCCCGCCTACAGCTCCCAGGCCAGGGAGTGCTGAGGTGGGGGGGAGCGGCGGCGTTTTGGGCGAGGCTCCTTGCGCTCGCCGCTCTTCCCCCTCGCGCGAGCGCCGGTCGCGCTGCCTCCCCGCTTCCACCCCCACCCCCGCCTACAGCTCCCAGGCCAGGGAGCGCTGAGGCGGGGGAGCGGCGGCGTTTTGGGCGAGGTGAGGCTCCTTGCGCTCGCCACTCTTCCCCCTCGCGCGAGCGCCGGTCGTGCTGCCTCTCCGCTTCCACCCCCACCCCTGCCTACAGCTCCCAGGCCAGGGAGTGCTGAGGCGGGGGGAGCGGCGGCGTTATGGGCGAGGCTCCTTGCGCTCGCTGCTCTTCCCCCTCGCGCGAGCGCCGGTCGCGCTGCCTCCCCGCTTCCACCCCCACCCCCGCCTACAGCTCCCAGGCCAGGGAGCGCTGAGGCGGGGGAGCGGCGGCGTTTTGGGCGAGGCGAGGCTCCTTGCGCTCGCCGCTCTTCCCTCTCGCGCGAGCGCCGGTCGCGCTGCCTCCCCGCTTCCACCCCCACCCCCGCCTACAGCTCCCAGGCCAGGGAGCGCTGAGGCGGGGGGAAGCGGCGGCGTTTTGGGCGAGGCAAGGCTCCTCGCGCTCGCCGCTCTTCCCCTCGCGCGAGCGCCGGTTGCGCTGCCTCTCCGCTTCCACCCCCACCCCTGCCTACAGCTCCCAGGCCAGGGAGCGCTGAGGCGGGGGGGAGTGGCGGTGTTTTGGGCGAGGACGGAGGTGGTGAAGAGTCCGGCCAAGTTGGCAGAGAGGGGGAAAGGAGGGCTTCCCTCCAGGCCGGTGGGTCAGGTGGAGGGCAAGGGCCGGCGCCGGCCTCCCCCGCCCTCCTCCCGTCTGGGCACCCGCCCCCCAGCCCCAAAGAGCCGGGCGCGGGGTGCTGCCCTCTTCCCTCTTCTCCTCTGCTTCCCTTGGTGGAAGCAGCTGCGGCGGCTCGGGCAAACATTTTGTTTCCTTCCCAGCCCCAGCGGAGGAGGCCAACGAGGGGAAAGCGGGCGAGAGCCGAGGAGGGCGTTGGAAGAGGGGTAGTCTTATACGGCGAGTATATCCCAAACTCTATATTTTAACTGGAAAAGTTGGGGGTCGTCTTATACGCCCAGTCGTCTTATACGCCGGAAAATACGGTATTTTTGTTCAACCAGGCTTTTAGTCTTTTCAGTTATTAATTGTGCATTTACTGTATTATTGTGCTCTTCGATTTAACTGTACTGAGATCCTGTTGTAAACTTCTTGGGGCATGGTTTTTATGGCAGTATGAGAGACCCATCATGGTGTAGTGGTTTGAGCATTGGACTATCATCTTGGAGACAAGGATTTGCTTTCTTACTCAGCCATGGAAATCCACTGGGTGACCCTGGGTGTATCACAAACTCTCAGCTGCAGAGAACCCTGTGATAAGTTTGCCTTAAGGTCACCAAAAGTCAGAACTGACTTGAAGGCACACAAGAACAAAAACATGGCAGTACGACCCTTTTAAAAAATACAAACAAAACAAATTAACAATACCTAGAAAGTCTTCTACTCCATAGAAACTGAGGCACCACCCCATATTCTGTGGAGGATAAGAGCTCTACTGCATGATCCTGTCACCCTGAATATATCCAGGGGCTCAGCAGGGTCAGGACTGGTTAGTACTTAGATGGGAGGCTTTCAGGGAGTACCAGGGTTCCTTGGCAGAGCTGAGAAAGCATCCTGTTTGAAACCCCAGAAAGCCATGCCTGTCAATAAATACTGACACTGTGCAGCTAAACAAACCCATGGTCTGACTCAGTATAAGGCTGCTTCCTATATTCCTAATCCTGCTCCACCCCTCCCCAATAGTAGATATGGAGTTGCAAACTCTCATTTAAACCCAAATACATCTTAGTTTTTGCTACTTGCCAAACCATGGAAAAAGCTGAAACAAAAAAACTTCCAATGCTATAGTAAACAAGACAAGGTTTTCGTTATTTGGATTTAGGAGGAGTGGTTTTCAGATAACCCTGAAAACCACAGTTTAAGCATGGCTTGTGCTTCTGATTTGGAGGAATTGTTCACAATGAAGATTGCCAATACATTGTATTCACTGGTGTATAAGGTTCACTTTCCCCCCAAAAAATACTGTTTAAAAATAGGGTGCATCTTATATGTCGGTGTATCTTATATATCAGCAAACAGTATTTGCTGGCATATAAATGAGGTGCGTCTTATATGCTGGTGCATCTTATACACGGGCAACTATGGTAAATTTTATCTTAATAGTAACTTACAGTTTCATGGAAGCAGGAAGTAATCAATATAGCTTTGGGTGTGCAAGAAGAAGAGAGGGAACAAGGAGGGAAGACTGACTGCATTGATTACATAGACCTCACTATTATAATTCAACAAATAGTAAATAAACAACAAAAAAACTGTTTTCAAGAAAAAACTTAAAACAAGCATTGCTCAAATATAATTAAAGCACGGAAGTTTGCTAGGCTACCTTATGCTGAACCCTATGTGTTGACTTTGTACAGAGAGTTGGAAAAAGGACATATGCATTATTAAATTTTCTGAGATTCCTTCCAAAGCAAAATGTAGCTCTCTTTCTCCATATTCTGCTGCCTCCTCCTCAGCTCCCTTCTAACCTACCCAATTTAAATATTTATGCAGGCAGAGGGGAAGGTAACTCTTCATCCCAAGCACCACTGACTAACATATATGGGTCACACTAGACATGAAGTAGGAGAACCAATGACGAATTTCTCACTAGCTAGGGAAAATACATTTTGAAAAAGCAAGGGAAGAAGCAGCAGGTACAATCTGAGTCATTGCTGTGGCATTGTGAATAGGCTAATCTTTCCCTTCTCCTTAACACTGTCCCAATGTGAGTCACTCTCCTAAAGCTGCTGTAAATTGGGGGGGGGCAAAAGGGGGGAGGGAGGAGAAGGGAGACAGACAAATAGATGGCCAGACACCTTAGTCAAATACTGTACCACAGCTGCACTTGCACAGAGACACTGAGAAACCGACTGTAAGATCTCCACTCATGGGTAGGAGATGGAAGCGCACGTATGAACTGCATAATAAGTATGTATAACTTGAAAAAATCTCTGTTTAGAATACAAAACAATATTTTATACTTCTTCTGTTACAGTGGAATTCTAACACATCAAGAGTTTCAAATACCAGAACCCGCCCCACACACAAACACTCTGAAGCTTGCTAAGAACTCATAATTTCCTTTTTAATGATCCATGTAAAATCTTGGGCACTAGCCAGTCTGTTGAAGCAAGGATATACTAAAAATGGAATAAAATTATACCTTGCTATCTAAATAGCTGTTCCTTGTGTCTTAGACACTGAATGTCATGGGGGAAGCAAACTGCAGGTCTTCTGTGTATTTGAACATGACTCTGTCCCAAGAACATACAAACTGAGCAGCACACTATGATTTTTAACAACCAAAATCAGTGTGTGGATGATGAGTGCAGAATGCATCCCGCTATCCTACCCTTACCTTGCTAGACCTTGTCTCCCAAGCACTTCAGCTGAGTCCTCATAATGAAATTGATTGTGTCTTGGTGAATTGCACTTTCCACATGATTGGAGCATTTTCATGCATCACACAGATCATTGTCTACTTTGCCCCTTAGCAAGTGGACAGGTTGGGGTGGGGTGAGGAGCAGAACAAACAGAGCACTTTCCTGGCATCTTTCCTTTCACATGCTGTCAAGCCTCATTCTCTCCATCTGTGTATGACAAAAAATATGAAGCTGAAAACATTGGTTCAGCTCCATGCAACAATTTAAGGGACAATTACTTCTTCACCAGATACTGAAATTACAATTCTTCAGGCATCGTTAGCTGTGACTATCTTGAAGTAGATATTCTATTTTTAAAGCAGAACTCTTAAATCAATGCATCTTCTACTTTTTCCCCTGAAATATCTATTATTGGAATATAGCACTAACTGCCCAAGATATTATTTCCCAGCTTACTTGATGGTCAGTCAAGCAACACGTGATCCCAGTTCATGGTAGAGTTACCTTAAGCAAACCATTCGGTGGCTTATTCTTCAATGCAGGTAAAAGTGAGAATAATGCTCAGGTCTTTTTAAAGAACTTGATGATTCATATTTTATCTATCCAAATAATGTATGAGAAAAGTGTGAATGATTAAATGAGAAATGAATCATATGGCAATGTTAGAAACACCAAATATACACACTAGGAAAACAGAAGAAGCAAATGGAGCCACTAAACCTTAATCCAAAATTTATCTCAGCACATTTAATGTTGAGAAAAACCAAATGTTGAATATTTGTAGTATTTTTTTTCCTGTGGCAATATACAACTGGGTTTTAGTTCATTTTTGGCATGTCTATGCCTCAAAAATGGAAGTTTTCAAAAGAGAATATAGCATTTTAAGCAACGCTCAAGAAACAAAAGTCATGTGAATTACAGTGCAAACCCATAAGTATCTACTTGAAAGTTTATCGCATTTGGCTCCATGGGATTTATTCCCAAATAACTGAGTACTGGATGGCTGCCCTCAAGTTCTTTTACTCACCAACATATAATATGGTTTCATGAAACTCAAAATGTCTGTTCCAGTATTATAAATGTCACTAGCATTTTAATTTTTTTTTTAAATTTTATGCAGTTAAACCTCTTATCTATTCTATCAGGATTATTCGGTTGGCATCTGCTGAACAAGGCTAAAGAGCTTCTGTTGTTTTCCCTCAGATTCTGTGTTTCCATGTTCCTTTAACCCATTAGATAGTATTTCAAAGTTAAATTGCCAGTCTTTGTAAATATTCTTCCCATGAACAATAATAATTCAAACTTAAGATTTATAATGTATTAATATGTTGCTGTCACTCTCCTTTACAATCTATGAAGATGTTATTGTGCTCAGCTTACACTTATATATAGGAGTTACATTTCAAGAGCAAATAATGAAACCTATTTTTAGGTTATTATAAAACATTCTAACTATTTTGGCAATGAAAAGTATTGTATACATACAGCCTTAGCTACAACAGGGAAATTAAAAATAGAACCACCAGAGTTTAGAAACCATTTACCATGTAAACATACCAATATAATTTTTAATTAATTAAAGACGTTGCTCTTGATAGTCACAGATTTCTTTTCTACATGTAAAGCTCCATTTGAAACAAATGGTTTACTTTTTTCTGCTGCCAATTGTTAGATCAAAATATGAAACCCTTCCTTGTATATTTTGCTTGAAAGACTTCCTCTGAAGCAGCTTGGAATAAAAAAATGATGGCTTTAGGACTAAGTACTTGTCTGCCCCCCATAGCATACAGTAATTGCCTACAAGATGCATTCTGACTTGGACTCACATTGAAAGGAGAGTCTAGGGAGGCAACTGAGGTACATAATTGTCTGGTCTCAGTGGGTGACCTTCCGTTTGTTCAACATGATGATGTGGACAAGTTGCTTGGAAAGCTGAGGTCAATCATTTGTCTGTTAGACTCATGTTCATCCTGGCTAATTAAAGCTGCCAGAGGAAGCCTGGCCAACTGGGTGGTGGAAGTTGTAAATGCTTCTTTGAAAGAAGGCTACATTCCAACCTCTCTAAAAGAAGCAACTGTAAGACCTTTGCTGGAAAAAAAAATCATTGAACCCCACCTCCCCAGTACTATCAGCCAATCTCTAAGTAAGGTCCTAGATCAAGTGATGACAACACAACTCCAGGTTTTCTTGAATGAAATGGATTATCTGGATCCACTCCAACTTAGGTTCAGGCCTGGCTATGGGACAGAAACAGTCTTGGGCACCTTGGTGGATGACCTACACTGAGAGTTGGATAGGGGAGCGCGTCCCTGTTGGTCTGCATGGATCTTTCAGTGACATCTGACACCATCAACCATGGTATCTTTCTGGGTTGTCCAGCTGATACGAGACTTTGCCTTGCAGTGGTTCTGGTCTTTCTTGGGTGAATGTTCTCAGAAGGCGGTGCTGGGGAAATGTTGTTAAGCCTTTCGGCCATTAGCCTGTGGTGTTCCACAAGGGTCAATACTGCCCCCTATAATTTTTAACATCTACAAGAAGCTGCTAGGAAGGATTATCCAGAGCTTTGGAGTTGAGTATCATTAGTATGGTGATGCTTTCCAATTCTATCTGTTCTTTACAACTGATACCAAGGAGGACGTGGCAGTACGGAATCATTGTTTGGATGCAGCAAAGACTGCATATGGATGAACAGACTGATGTTTTATCCAGACAAGGCAATAGTGCTGCTGGTTAGTAGGAAGACCAACCTGGATTGGGATTGCAGCCTATTCTGGATGAGCTGCACTCCCTCTAAAGATCAGGTTCGTAGCTTGGGGGTGCTCCCGGAACCAGCACTGCTCCTAGAAAGCCAGGTTTCTAAAATGGCCAGGAGAGCATCTGTCCAGCTTCACCCTGTGTAGCAGCTGTGCTCTTTCTTGGGAAAGGTGGATCTGGCTACTAGTTCATGACTTAGTCACCTCCCGATTAGACTACTGTAATATGCTGTATGCAGGGCTGCCCTTGTACAGAAGCTGCAGCTAGTGCAAAATGCAGCAGCCAGACTGGTATCAGGGTACATTTTAAAGACCATATAATATTAGTCTTACAAAGATTGCACTGGATTCCAATTTGTTTCTGAGCTCAATTCAAGGTGCAGATGTTGACCTAAAAAGCCCTAAACAACTTGGAGCCAAGATATCTGAAAGACTGCCTCCTCCCATATAAGCCTGACAGAAATTTTAGATGTTAACAGGAAGCCCTCTTATTAAGGTGGGTTGATTGGTACATATCAAAGAGTTTTCTCTGTAACAGCACTTTGACTGTGGAATTCTTATCCAAGAAAGTTAGGCTGGCCCCATCACTTTTAAACTTCTGGTGAGGAGCCAAAACAGTACTGTTCTGGGTGGCATTAAATGTTTAAAACTGCTGTTTTAAAACTGGATTCTAGGATTGTTTTTTGATGGCTTTTACAAGTTTTTAAAGAGTATTGTAATGTGTTTTTAAAATGTTTTTATCTCTGTATAGTTCTAATTGGTTTTTATTTGTTCATTACCTCAGAAGCCTTTGTGGGCTGACAGGCAATACAGAAATGCTTTAAATAACTAAATAAAAATAAGTTATGAGGCTTTTTTTTCTTTTGTAAACGAGTTAATAGAATTGGCTCCTGTTTTTCTTTTAAAGTAGTGAGTATATGTGTGTGTGTGCGCGCGCGCATGCATGCACACTTTCAAGTCACCTGTTGATTTATGACAACCCCATGAATTTCTTTAAGTTTTCTCAGGCAAGAAACACTCAGAGGTGGTTTTGTCAGTACTTTTCTCTGAAATATAGCCTACAACACCTGGTATTTGTTGGCAGTCTCCCATACAACAGGATCTGGTGCCTTCATATTACCAGAAATTACAAAAATAACTTATTACTTGGTAGGTAGTTTAGTTAAAAAAAGGTGCAGATGACTAACTGTTGTGGATTTGTGAAGCTTGCTTTACACCATGCACCTTTTTAGAATATCAAAGTACACAGGTGAATTTGGATGGCATACTCCAGAAGATTTCCCTTCAAAATGTTTATAGATGAATTTTCATACTAAGTCTAGGGGACATAATTGGACATATGGGATACAATCAGAAATATGCAGATATTCCCAAGCAACCCCAGAGTATCCCTAACCAGAGATGTGAAATATAAGCAAAGGAACTCCTCATTAAATTAAACTATAAAATCCTTCCCAAGCCTTGTTGTTCTTGTTTGTTTGTTCGTTAGATTTATGCCTCACCTTTCTCCCAGCAAACAGGGGTCAGGGCCACTGAAAATAAAATGTATAAAACTACCAATTAAATACAAAACAATTTTAAAAGCAACTTTAAAGAGGAATTAATGACAAGCTAAGTTTATGAAAACACACACACACACACAAATAGGAAACAGTGCCCACCTGGATTACAAAAAAAAAACAAACCAAAAACCTTTCATACAACTCACCATAGAAGGACAAGGGAAGAAGGAATCTAAATGCCTCTGAGAGTGGTGGGACTGAAAGAAGTTGCTGTATATTGTTCTGTGCCTTCAAGATATTTCTGACTTATGGTAACCCTAAGGTGAACCTATCATGGGGTCTTCTGGGGGCTGAGAGTGTATGATGTGTTCAAGGTCACCCGGTGGAACTATCCATGGCTGAGCAGGGAATTGAATCCTGGTCTCTAGGGTTGTAATCCGATACTCAAACCACTATATCAGACCTTCTCTCAAAAGATCTAAAACCTAGGCAGGCTTGTATGTTGAAATACACTTCTTTGGTTAATCTGAATTCAAGCTATATAAAGCTTTATAGGTCATTGCCTCCCTTCAGAAAACACTGAAGTTCACATTTTCACATTCCCTGAAACTTGTTGTTGTGTGCCTTCAAATTGCTACTGACTTCTGACAACCTTAAGGTGATCCTATCATAGGGTTTTCTTCGCAAGATTTGTTCAGAGGTGGTTTACCTTTGCCTTCCACTGAGGCTGAGAAAACATGACTTGGCCAATATCACCCAGTATGTTTACATGGCTGAGCGGGGGTCTGAACCCTTCTCTCCAGAATCAGCCCAGTGCTTAAAACCCTACAACCAAACTGGCTCCCTGTAACTAGCTCCAGTAAAAAGTATGACCACAGCATTTTTGGAATAGATGACGTTAATAAACCATTTTTAGGATGCAACCCACATACAGTAGCGTAACTAAGGGATATACCACCAAAGCCAGATTAGAACTCTCCAGGAGTTGGTACAGTTGACACACTAACCTCAACTATGTAAATGCATTGCTGGCCACCTCTGCCAGGTTCACGACAGAGGTGGCCAGCTAGGTTCATGGCTGAGTCCAAGAACACCCCTAAGCTGAAATCAGACTGTACAAGGGGAGTGGTAACCCAATAAGGCAATGTTTTTGGTTTTTGGTTTAATTCTCTGATCTGCCTCTCAAGTGACCAGGAACACTTCTGATTTGTCTGGATTAAGCTTCAGTTTGCCTGCCTGCATCCTGTTCTTCACTAACAACAGATACTGGTTTCAAATTAGAGTAGCTTTCCTGGATTTAGGCAGAAAGGAGAGATACAGGCCAGAATCCTATTAATTAGTCATAACTAGAGTAGACCCATTGAAGCTACTCCTGAACAGTGAGTCAACAAGTAAATCCAATTGATTCAATAGATTTACTCTAGGCAGGAGAAACAGTAGGATACAGGCCATATATACAAATGGCAAACTCAGTTCTCTGAGTATGCATCTTTTAGTAGTCTAAACATACAGAAGGGTGCAATATCAGCAGATTTAGAGAAAGACTGCTTTGTCGGAAGAATTTTTAAAAAAATCAGTTTTAAAAAACTTAGAAAAGAAATAGTTCTAAGAGGACTGAGCATGCTAGGTGTCTGGTAATTGAAATCTTGAACAGTATCACTCTGTACTGCAACCTTTTATCATTCCAGTTATGTCACCAATCCTTTAATTACTTTGAGAAATAGGACCAGGGAAAACATATCAGAATAACTGTTCACAGCAGTTCAGATAGACAGAATTATCCAGCTATTAATCAGAGTCAGCATCTAACTGCACAGAGTAGTTTCAGCACAGTCCACAAGTACAGGGCCATCATCTGTGCCATACTGCTGAAACCTCAAGAACCTCCCTGACACTGGCAAAGCACACTTTGAATCTGCTGACACAGCCTTTAAATATGTACTCTGGGCATCATTAGTCATTAATGCACTATAACCCTATCCAGTCTGTGGACTGTCCTTTGGAAACAACAGCTTTCAGCAGAATCCTTGCCCACCCCATCTTAAGACTGCAATTAGCCTACCGAGCTGAGTGTTCTCTCTCACTAGCCCTTCATTTCCCAAATCTTTAGTCTAATGAAATGCACTGCCCAGCTGCTATTAGAACCATGAGTCTCATCATTTCAGCAACATGCTCGGACAATCAGCAATTAGCTTAGACAGAGCGCCCTGTAATGTCACTGAACTGCAGGGGAGGTACAAGCAGCAACCAGCATGTGAAACAACCATGTTCTGCAGAGAGAAAGATAAACACAGGCACTCTTGGAAGGAGTCCAGCTTTAAGAAGAACCCCAAAGTAAGCTTACTAAAAAAAATCCTAATTACTCCTGGAGATAAAGGAAGCCCTTTAGAGTTTTACTCTCCAAGCTCTCTTTCACAGAGAAGCTGGAGATAGAAACTGGTATGTTTCTTCACCCCTGTTATTCTTTTTATTCCCTGTTTGAAGTCAGCAGATGAGGTAAAGAAAAAATAATGGAAGGCAAGGGTTTAATGGGATGTAATGGCCCTTCTTTATTTTCATTTCATCAGTATCCCCTGGATTGTCAAGTTGAAAGGAAGGACACAAATATTCTTTACTAAGACTCAGTCCAATTTTTTTTAAAAAAAATTCAAGTTCATTAAACAAAGGCCCAGAGTCAGACTACTCATATGTGTGTGCACATGCATACCAGTTGAAAATGTAAGCCAGGAAGAAAGAAAACATTTCACTGCCAGCTGCTACCATCATTCCCCCCACTTTTTTTTTTTAAATAATTATCACTAACAGTTATCTACCTTCAAAAAAATTCAACAGAATACAAAAGGTCTGATACAAGGGCTACAGAGTATACAGAAAACACACAGCAGGGACAAACAAAAGATATGACAAATGAATCTTGACAATTATATGCCTGACATACAAAAATAATAAATATTTTTGGAAAAATAAACCAGTGAATTTTTTTTTTTTTTACAGTTAGGAAGAAGGTAAGATATAAAGGGCAGTACAACATTACTGAAGGTTAAAATGTAACCTATACATTCCTTCCAATAAACCCTACAACGGATTCAAGAAATTTAGCACACAGAGAAATTTACTTTTCATCTTGCTGGTGGCCAACAGAAGTCCAGTTTCCCTAAAAGCCAAGAACAGGTTTCCTTTCTTGGAAAGGAAAATATCACACTTCGCCCACACACTGTTCATTGCAGCTGCTTCGCCCGCTTGTGTTTCTATTAATGCCATGCCTCCAGCCTCCCTAAAGTGTCTAATTGTTGTTTCCCCCATAGGCGGCACTGCAGGGTGCCCACAAGCTCTCCTGCACCATCACTGTGATCCTACTGTGGGTATGAGACAGCAAGAATCTCTTGCGCGCCTAGAGTCACTCCAGCACACAATCCACTCATAATCCAGACCAGCACTCTGCTGGGAGCTGAGAGCCTTGTGCCTGTTTCAAGTCCTATTCCCCCTTGATGAGCGGGGAGGGAGACAGAGAATTGCACATCATAAGCACGATGGAAACTCTACTGGGTTCACACAGCGCACAACCACTTGCAGAAGACCAAGGTAAAAGAAGTACACAGCCTTCATATAAACATTTGTGTTCAAGAAAGAAGAAAATATGACAAAAAAATTGGGAGAGGAGTAAGAGGAGTATGGTATTCCATACATAGACATTTATTCTCCAGTAACTTCTTTGCAGTCTTTCTCAGCACCTGAGTTTTCCTTTCTTTCATTTTTTATTTTTCTGAAACTGGGAAAGGAAGAGAGCACTCATGTATTCTATCTTCCTCACACAAACCATTGACTACCTGTGAGTAGATGGAGGGGCTGAGAACAGAATCTGAATTTCTGCCAAAATCAAGCAGGTTAAAGATTTTTGAAGGAAGCACATGAAGAAGAACATGAGAGGGGAAAGAAGAAAGTCCCCAACCTTCGTATTGGATTCAAAAAACGACACACAAGGCGCAAATATGGGGGGAGGGAGTTTCAATTTTGTCCGGGTACACATGGGCAGTAAGAAAACGGGGAACCAGAGATGGTCTCCCAAACTGTCAGAGACAATCGACTGCACGCCTCCCTTTCAGACCCGGGAATGCAGAAAGGAGAGGAACGGAAAGGAGTCCCTGTAATCCAATGGATGGCCGGACCGGCGTGGAAGGAAGGCGATGGAGATTCCTCCTGGCCGGTAAGGCACTGGCTGTCGCTGCTGCAGGGACTTGGGGACAGGGGAGGGGAAGATGCTCCGAGAGAGGATTACTCCCTCAGTGGGCCCCCCCCGCACGCGCGCACACGCGCGCGCGCTGACCCGTCCAAGCGCCGACCTGGGAAGGCGGAGGGAGAGCCTGAACGAGAGCCAAAGGCTAACAGCGGACCGCTTAAGCTCCCGGCAACGCCAAGCGCGGCGGCGGCGGCGGCCCGCGCCCCCTGCCCCTCTCGCTCCCGGAGACGCGTCCACACGGCGCTCCGCGGAGCCCCGGTGGTGCCGAGCTGAGAGGAAGCCCGGCGGCGCCGGCCGCGGACCCTCCCTTCGGCTTCTCTTTCCTTCGGTCCTCACCCCGCGCCCCTGCTCCCCAGCCTCTTCCTCCTCCTCCTCCTCCTCGCCGGAGAGCGGGCGGCGGCGGCAGGAGCCCAGCAGGGAGGCGAGAGCGGCATCTGTCCCTGGCTCAGCCCTTCCCTCTGACCTCAAACCAAGGACAGGACAGCGCTGCCGCCGGCGCAGCGTTAGCCCGCTTTCGGCGGCGCGAGTGTGGGGGAGAAACCCGCCGGTCCCTGGCTCTCGGGTTCCTCTCCCCTCAACCGTCCCCCTCCCTCAACGCGCGCCCTTTTCGAAGGAGGGCGAGGCTCAGCCACGCGGTGGGGGAGGCGGAAAGAAGTAGCCCTCCGGAGGGCCCTCACCTGAAAAGCTGGCAGCCCGCCAGACCGGGCGGCCCCGGCTCCGTCGTCGCTTCCCGCTCCCGCTGCCGAAGGAGTAAGTACGGCAGAAGAGGAGGAGGAGGAGGAGGAGGCTAGTGCCGGTAGCAGTCCAGCGCTTTCCCGGGGCTCTCCGAGGAGCCAAACGCGCGAAGCTTTCGGGCGCGCTTCGAAACCCCCGAAGCGCGGCGAGCGCACGGCCGAAGCAGGCGGCGGAGGCGCCCCCGGGCAGGCTTCTCCCGGCAACGCTGGCGGTCCCGGGAGCGTTCCTGACAGACCCACCCGAGCACGGCAGCCACGCCCTCCCCCTCCGAGGTGCCTCGCCATTGGTGCATCCTCGGCTCCCGCACTTCCCCTCCCCGCCTTCCCTTCCGCGCGCAGCCTGGGCTCTGTGGCTTCCAGCAGAAGAGCGGGAGGGGTTCCCACCCCAGAGATCCGTTCTCTGGGGACTGAGGTGGCTTCTGGTGATACAGGGCTCTTCGGTGTGGAAGAAGCGAAGGGTGGGAGTGAAAAGTAATTAGGCACCTGGTGTGGGGGGAAACGCTGCTAAAGAGGAAACAGTCGGGTCCCAAAAGTGTGAAACTCTTGCCTGCGCGGACAAGGTCCCCGCCGCCACAAATACCAGTACCGATCCACAGTTATTCGCGGCACCCACGCAGCTCAAACTGGAACCGTGCCACAGCGAGAAAGCAAGACTGAAAAATACGTATATATTCAGAACAGTGGCATAGTGGACCCAGGAATCGGAGAACCGAAGCACCAGGACTTTTAGATTGGCGGGCACGAGGACATCATTGGTTCCCCTCTTCCTTGTTATTTCTCAGTTGGGCTTCAATACTAGGTAGGGATGGGGGGGTGGATTTTTGTGAGTTAATTTTTGTGAGCTAATCCTGCAGGATTTGGGTCTTGAAATGGCAGTTAAGATCTCTTAGCTTTGCTAAAGGCTTGCCCTTGGTGGAGATGAGAAGTGGAAGAACAAGTTTGTCCATCTGGACTAAGCGGCATTTATTTCCCCATCTTGATGCTTCTTGGAGTGAAGCGGCACAGATTTGTATGAGTACCTGTGCTTCATCATTCAGCACCACATCACTGAGGGAGACAGCACAGGCTACAGACCAGACCATGCATAAAAGGGTGAGATTTTAAAAAAACAAACATCAGAATGTACTGATTAAAGACATTTCCTGGATTTGTTAAAAAGACAGAATGTGCTGAAGTCCATGAAGTTCACGTATGAGGGAAAGCAAAACTGACCTATTTGTTCATCCCCAAGGATGGCGTAAGAATTATGTTTCATGTTAGTTTTGAACAGAATTTTCCAAAATTAGTTTTGAACAGAATTTTCCAAAATTAACAAAAGTTCAACATGAGAGCAATAC
Source organism: Iguana delicatissima (assembly GCA_948472985.1). Classification (NCBI taxonomy): domain Eukaryota; kingdom Metazoa; phylum Chordata; class Lepidosauria; order Squamata; family Iguanidae; genus Iguana; species Iguana delicatissima. The sequence goes on along the minus strand of CAOKZL010001701.1, from coordinate 178,754 downwards.
ATACGCATTTTAATTGCAAGGAGTTAACTGTCTAAAAAAGAGTTAGTCATTTGCCAGGTGAATGTGTGTGCCTGTGTACCTTCAAGTCACCTGTTGACTTATGGGAGACACCATTAATTTCATGGAGTTCCCTTAGCCAAGGAATACGCGGAGGTGGTTCTGCCAGTTTCTTCCTCTGAAATATAGCCTGTGACACCTGATAGAGACCACTAAAGTGAGATTTCTTCCAAGAGCAAACAATAATTTAACAAGCAACAAAGAGACTACACTCCTCCAGTCTCTGGCTACTTCTTCCACTCATTTCTTGCAGGCTGCTACCGCCAGATACCAGCTCCCTTCTGATGCCTCAGTAATGAGTGGATTCTTCTGCTTGAAACTGCTCCCCAAACCAGTGAGGCAGCTAGCATAGCCCAGACCTCCATTCTCTTCTCCTCCTTCCAAATGCTCTTGTGCTATTGTTTGCCACTCACAGAATCATAGGCCATTCCTGCACTGCACTATTATAGTGCTATTATTCAGTTTCAACATCCTGTGGCATTCTGGGGTTTGTAGTTTACTGAGACCAAAGAGCTCTCTGGCCAAGAATTCTAAATGCCCCTCCCTAAAGTACAAATCCCAGTTTCCACAGGATGTTGAAAGTGGAATAATAGCACTATACAGTATAGTGCGGAAATGGCCGTAGACTCTTAGCATTGTAAGGTACCACAAGAGCTGTGCAGGAGTACATAATTAAAGCACTCCTGAAAGATGCCCATTCAACCTCTGTTCAAAGTCCTCCAAATAAATAGAGTTCCTTATGTTCTGAGGCATTTCACTGTTGAACTGTCCTTACAGTAAAGAAGTTCTTCCTAATGTTTAGGTAGCTCACCATCTATTGTCACCCCTATCCTGTAGGCAGAATTTCGAAGGGGTGCCTGGAAGGGCTAAAATTATCAGAATCATCCAGTTATTCTGGCTAGGGGCTGTGGATTAGAGGAGGGATTTTTAATTTTTTTTTTCCAGGCAAGAAACCTTGCCATTCTCTGCCTGTGGGAGATAGAGACTGCTCTTAAACTCAATGTGGCTGCAGCATTGGACATTTCACATTTTGCATGATCTTACATATTCTTTGTCATTCTGTATTCAGGAACAAAAAAATATCACAGTTAAGACATGAGGAACAAAAAGCGGGGGGGGCTTTTGTTTTTCTTGACCAATGGGTGCCCTAGAAATGAAAAGAAGAAAAAGCTGGCTGGACTATATTTTCCCCTGGTTAGCAGTTTTTAGCTGGATTGCATTTATCCTGATGGGATGACACTGAGGCATTATCCCAGGCGTATGCCTATGTAAATGAAATCAGATTGTGCTTTGTTCTATGTTGCTAAGAGAGTGTTGCCACTTTTCTAGGGACTCATCTCAACAGAAATAGGATACTGCACAAAAGCAGCATAGATTTGATTTTCCTCTGCCCACACTTCAATGCTGTTTCACACTTCTTGGTGATAGCTTTTTAGATTTAGTACACAGAGGCTAGATCATTGGTTGCCTTGCTTCAGTTCCATTTCATTGTAGGCCTGCTCCACCAGGAAATCAGAGCATCCAGCCACTACTTCAATCTTCTGAAAATATTTTATGAATGCACACACATAAAGGCACCGGGGATGTCAGCAGACAAGTTTTCCAGTGACCCTTCCAACCTCCCTCTAGTTAAGTTTCTGAAAGTGAAAGAAAGAAACCTCATCATGTCTCATTCCATCAGTCACCAGCCAAGCAAAATACATGTAACTGGTTGGTTGTTGGATTGTTGTTTCATTCTGTTGCCATCCCCTCCCTTATGAGTGCGCTCTGGATCCCTTCTGTACAATGCAGTAATAATTGAAATAGCCTAATCACCCTGCAGCAAAAACACAACCTTCCTTCCTTCATTTTTTTTGCAAAGATATGAGACTGAATAGGGAAGTGATATCCATTAATTGATCTATGCACAGAGTAACCACAAAAGCTTAGGCAGCATCTGAGGAGAAGCAAAAGGGAGCAGAAGATGAAGGCCATTCATTTTGCTTCCCATGAAGAAGAGGAATGGACAGTGTGTGGCATCTCCAGACATTGTGGGATTTCAGTTCCCAGCATTCCCCACTATTGAGTATTCTGGCTAGAAGTGATGGAACTTGTAATCCAATAACATCTAGAGAGTATGTTTTGCCTAATCATGAGCACTATAAAAGGGGCAGCTTTTCTCATCACTTCTATCGTCTGAGTTATTCCCTTTGTCAGTGACCAGGTACTGCTATATAATGTGAAAATTAACTACTTCATGCTATAGGATATTCATATGCTTTTAAAGCATTGCATGACATAGAGGCTGTCTAGTCCAATACCATGTACTGATATACCCAGAACAGAGCCTGTGTCTCTGTCTGTATCCAAAGCTCCCAGTACATCAGTTTTCAGTACTTGGATTCCAGTGTACAACAATTAACAGAGAGCAGGAAAAATCACAAACCTCCACTTCCCTTGATGAGCAGCAGCACTAGCTCAGAGGTTGTTATGTATATATCACGTCTTTCACCTAATTACCCAATTGTGCACATACTTACTCAGAGATAAGTACCACTGAACTTATTCCCAAGAGCTATTTGCTGAGGTGTCACCAACAGACATCTGACTCACAGCTCTATCTCTCCTTTTTATCAAATACAGGTGAGGCAACTGATAGTCTGAAACCATGCTTGTGCAGATATATGGAATGGGTGATAGTCTGTGAATTCCTGAAAGTTTGATAGCTCCCCTTTTCTGTTGGGATGGTTTTCATTTTGCCTACCCTTAGAGAATGAATTCACTATTATGATATAGGACAGAGGTTTTTTTACATGTTAAATTTTATATTTTAAGAAAGAACAGAATGAAAAAGTTAAAGTAAGTAGATTAACATGCTGGTGGGATGTCTACTTGGCCATTACCAAAGCAGAGGAAATTGATCATCAAAAGAAGAGGGCAAAAGAGGACACTGATTTGCATATTCTAATTGAGAGCTGTAGATGTAAACTTAAAAATAATTCCTATAAATTAAATAGAAATAAAGGACATTTAATTAGAGTGTTCAAAGAAAGACTGTGACCGGATGAACCGTGGGCCTGCTCAGACAGCTGCCCAGAGGCCTCAGTGTTGATGGATAACTTTAAGGCCCCCAATTCTACCTTCTTAGTGATCTTTAGACTAGGCCTGGATCTAGATCTTTAAACTAGATAGCCCTTCATAGGACATTTTCAAAGAGAGGACTCCTCTAGGTAAACTCGGATACACGATCACTCTATGCATCACTCGGAGGAAGTTTCCCTTGTAAAAAGTGAGAAAAGTTTTTGTAACTGCTGGCACTAACAATTGGTGACTGGTATCTTTGCAATATCCACACAGCGGAGCCCAATTTTTTTCAACAAATCAGAAAAAAATCTATTTTAGTGAGATCAATTTGACATTTTAAAGGAAAGTGGCCACCTTTTCCCTCCCTCCCTCCCTCCCCTTTTCTTTTCTTTTCTTTTCTTTTTTTTACACAGCACAAGAAAATGTCTCTGAATTTAATTAGATTCAGGAATACCAGTATTTATACAATAAGATATTTCCAATTTCTGCTCTGTAGTTATTGATATCAGAGGAAGAAAAGCATTACTCCAGCAGGGGCAATTATTATGACTAAGATAACAAAATGTAGTAGACCTAATTTAAGCCAGGAGAAAAAGACAAACAATTAGCTGATGTACCATGAAACAGAAACAAGCCTTAAGTTAGCTATGGCCATTTCCGCTATAGTGCTATTATTCCAGAACCCCTCCCGAAACTGCAAACCCCAGGATTCTATAGGATGTTGAAACTGGAATAATAGCACTATAGCAGTCTAGTGCAGACATGGCCATGTGAGATGCAGTCCATTTTACTCTTGAAAAGCTAAATAGATCTGATTTACCAATTACAATGCAGGTGAGACTATATAGGGCTATGCCACTCAAAAGGTTGTTGGTCCTGGACCAGTGCTGGTTCCTGAGCTATTGGCTGCCAATCCCAGGCAAGTTTCCAGGGAAGAAAGAAAGAAAGAAATTGCATTGATTAGCACCCCAATTCAAGAAGGGTATCGACAAGCTGGAACGTGTCCAGAGGAGGGCGTCCAAAATGGTGAAGGGTCTGGAAGCCATGCCCTATAAGGAATGGCTTAGGGAGCTGGGTATGTTTAGTCTGCAGAAGAGAAGGTTAAGAGGGGACATGATAGCCATGTTTAAATATTTGAAGGGATGTCATGTTGAGGAGGGAGCAGGCTTGTTTTTTGCTGCTCCAGAGACTAGGACAAGGAGCAATGGATTCAAGCTGCAGGGAAGGAGATTCCACTTGAACCTCAGGAAGAACATCCTGACAGTCAGAGCTGTCCGGCAGTGGAATATGCTGCCTTGGAGTGTCGTAGATTGTCCTTCTTTGGAGGTTTTTAAGCAGAGGCTGGATGGCCATCTGTTGGGAATGCTTTGATGTGTGTTCCTGCATGGCAGAGGGTTGGACTGGATGGCCCTGTGGTCTCTCCCAACTCTATGATTTTATAATTCTATGAAATAATAGCAGCCAATGGGCAAAAATATGATGCCAGTTCCTGGCACACTGGAAATTGCTGGTTCCGCACATCAAGTACATGGAGAAGCCCTGGTATAGTGTGTTTCTTTCAAAACTGTGTTTCTTTTAAAACTATATTAAGAAGCAGGGATCGATGTACTCTGAAGAGCACAGAGTGATGGTTTAATCTCACAACAACCTTGTGAAAAAGTTGAGAGCTGGTGACTTGTCAAGATAACTTTGTTAGATGAGTTACTGGATAGATTTTTAAAAATCTGAGTTCCTATGTTGTAGCCCAGTGCACTGGTTCACAATAAGAATTAAGTTATCGTAGTTCTTTGTTCTTGTTCAACCCAAAAGTTCTGGATGCTGGGAAGAATGTGTGACAGTGAAACACAATGGTGTGTGAGAAAGCAGGAGAGGGGGAGAGAATAAGAGAGATTATTTGTTTAGGAGATTTTTAAACCATATGGAAATTTACAGTTGATAGAAAGCTGGAGATAAGACTATTGGAGACAGATGTTGTTGTATCAGTATAATACAGCAGAGAGTAGCTTCAGGAAATTCTGGGGCAATAGCCTGATGGTGATTATTGAATCTGAATCAAAATATGTCAAATGTCAAAATATGTAGAAAGAAGTTGTTGTTTGTTACAGCTGTGGAGCATTTCATTAGAGAGTTTGCAATTCTGATTTTTAAAAACACTGTTGTGGTTTCATAAGAGATATCTTCATGTATTAGTTCTGCCATTCCATTAGCATTCTGGGAAAGTGTGATGTAAATACTGTACAGTGGAAAGGCAGCGCAAAAATGTTTAAAATAAACCTACACACCATTTATATTCTTTGAGTAGGGGATAGAAGCTAAGAGAGAGTGGTTTGTTTTAAGCCTTCCTGTTATTTATCCCAGTTCAGCTGTTATTTGAACCCTGGTGTTCCATTTGCAGTCCACAGAACTGTGTTGATTTCAGAATTTGGAAAAGTTAATCTTTAGAGATGTACTCCCAGGCCATTTCCACACTAGACTGTTATAGTGCCATTATTCCACTTAGAACATCCTGTGGATTCCTGGGTTTGCAGTTTAGCGAGGGGCCTTTGAAAGTAGAATAATAGCACAGTCTAGCGCAGAAATGGCCCCAGAAACCTGGGCAGAGGTTCTAGAAGTGGTAGTCCTAAAAGTATTATGCTGAAACCAGAGGTCACAAGGTTGAAATGCTGACACTTTTTGCTTAGAGGGAATGACAACATCATTTGCCACTCTTTCAGGCTTCCTTTTGCCCTCTGAGCTTTGCTGCAGTCCTCACAGTAACTGAGGAAGGGGAATAGATTTGCCCTACCACTGTATACTGTTGCAAGGTATTCTTGTTGCAACTCAGAGGTACTTCTGAGTTAATGGCCTTGATGGACAATCCAGTGAATGAGCTTGATGCAGAATGAATAATTAAAGCCTGCTGGTTTCACAAAAGATGTTCAAAAGACATATACATGTATACAGACACATGCACATAAACAAACAAACAAAAACCCACTCTGAAATTCACAGCCCAGCTTTACCTTTATCACATTGAACAAAAATTCTACAAAGTATGCATGGTATCAAGTACCCCAGAACTCTTATTTACCCCTCTCCAGTGGGGGTAGGGGAATACACAAACAGATAAATAGGGAAAGATCATCACAACTGTTGTCAGTTTTGGACTGTCTGTGTGGGTATGGCTATGAAGGTAGTTGGGAAATACTTGTGTACCACTACACTGCTTAGGCAAAAAAAGAGTAACATTTCCAAACTTTGCTTGCCCTATGCTAAAGAATGGCAACAATGGGAGCTAAATAATTTCCTCCTTCAGCAGTGTCTGGTAAAGCTTACCTGTTTCCTGGTTTTACAACATTCAGTGTTTCTCTGCCAGCAGCAGCCAGTAATACATATTTGTCAGTTTGCTTTATATTATAGTGCATTGATTTTCTATATTTCTACCTGGATAATTTGTTTTACAGTTGTGTTACATAGTTTTATACTTGTATTACTCCTCTCTTCCCACATGTGTGTATGTGTGTGTGTGCATGTATTAGATTGCATGCTTTTGGTAGAACTGTTTTTTGTTATTTTTTTTACTTAGAAAGAGCCACATACACTGAAGGTGCTATATCAATTGGTGACGATGATGATGTAATAATAATATCAGGCGGATCATGCAAGATATCGTAATATGAAGACATGTTCTACTAGTTCTTACAGAAAAGCAGAGGAATCACGGTTGCAATTTTCAGTGCTGGCTGCCCGTTTGATCCTGCCGATGGTGTGTCCTAGGGGTATGAACTCTGGCCCTGCCCCTCAGTGTAGCCCTTGAGATCATGTTGAACAGCAAGGCCTAATAGGAATTTCTTCTCACAATAGCTTGAGAATGAAGAAACATCTCTGTATGTTGGCAGACCCATCTTTAGCAGATCTCTCAGGCATACTGGAGAGTGCTTAACTGTGTTCAAGCGAACCTAAGTTGACACAGCCTAAGTTTTGGCACAGCAGCTTGAAATGGCAAGTTCTGTGCTCAAGCTGATGGATCAGGGTTGTGCCCAGTGCAATGTCATGGTTAAGCCACCCCTGTATAGCCCTGTGCCACATTCCTATGTATAATGTACCCCCATCAGTTGAATTCCTGTCTGAATATAAAGCAGAAAAGGTTCAGATGTTGGTTAGAGAAGGGGAAAGAATTGGAAATTGAAATTATTTGTTCTCTTCTCCCATTCTTGGGGAAGAAAAAAAAGTGTGCAGTTTTTTCTTTCCAAAGAAACAATTCCATTCTTAAACACTCATCAAACCAAGATATAAACATACAAAGCTAGATCTCATCCGAAAGATCCCATGCTTTCTCTTTCCCGTGAATGCCAGTTAAGGTATTGTCCATTTTTTTCCAGCATAATTTATATCACCATCAGGTATCAAAAAGATAATGGAGTGCTACAGACTGTGCAAAAAGAAATCATAAAATATAGTGTCAATCTACTATATTTTATAAGGTTTTCAAGAATGAAAGATGATTTCTAGTCCAATCTTTATACATGTTAAGAGAAGGAAAACATAGTGGCCTGAATCCTATTGTTAGCCTCAACTAGAGTAGACCAATTGATTAAATGGGATTTATCATATGGGTAGATAAATACATCAATTTATCTATTTGAATTCAACAATTAATTTATTGGGTCTATTTTAGTTGAAACTAACCAACAGGATTCAAGCCAGTGTCTTTGGAATCTTAGAGTTCTTTTCATAAGTTCCTTTCTTAAAGACTTAGAGGGCATATGATACATGCACACCAGCTAAATGATAAACTCTTATTGGGAAACAAAGAGCAAGAAAAATATTTCACAATGGGGAAAAGTAAAAAACCAAAGTTTTAGCTTGCATAATGGTACAACTTTTATGCACTAATATTCTGAATTTGATTAATGGGATGAATGAAAATCCTGAAATAGTATTACTGTGTTATCTTAAAGACTTGGTTAATGACACTGACCTTGACATTGCTATAAAGTTTCTTGTGGCTGCTATGATGTACATAATAGCCAATTGGGAAAATACAGTTGTTCCACCAGATTCTAAACAAGCATGGTAGGCTACAGGATATTGCAGTTTGATCAGAAATGACCTCATATTGAAGATTAGCTAAAGCACAAGAGACACATTCTTTTATTGAAAGATGGTGTTTGTTTGCAGCGTTCTGAACCAACAAATACCAAGAGAATATTTGATGGTACATTTTGTTTTCCCCACTGGAAAGCAACAGACCTTCACATAATATGTGCACATTTCCTTTTTCCAGAACTGCATATAAGAATGGAAGGCCTTTACAACATGAATATCTGTGATCACATCCATTTTTTCCCTTGAAAAGACATGAAACATGGGCCTGCTTTAGGAAATAAAGAGGCAGCTAATATTTTTGTGAATAGCATTTCAGCTTTATGCATATTCCCAGCTTGATCATTTTCATGGTTAAGCTAGTCTGATTTCTCTGAGTATATCATTTCATGCACCTGTTATTTCAATGCAGAGACTATCTTGCTATACAACTGGTCGTCTTCAGTTTCTTTTTCCTTTTCTTTCCTTTTAAAATCATCCTTAGCTGTTACAGAAAGCACAGCTTCCAAGGGTATATTTTAGTGGTTGCAAGGCATGAGAGGGCAAATTTGATGATGCAAAATTTTTGTTTTTATTCATCATCTCAGTCTACCTGCTTGCCTTCTGAACTGAGGATTAGGAGGGCATCCTCTGTGTTGTTGTTGTTGTTGTTGTAATTACATGTGCTGCCAGTTGGGCACTAAGGCATCCAGATGCATGTGACAGCTTGATTTCCTGGAGCAGCCTAAAAGGATACCGCAAGAAAAGCAAAGTACTTTGCCCGTAATGACACTGGTGGGGAAAAATACACTGCAATATGATTGTAGCAATACTATGGTTGTAACACTTCTGTCTCAAATTCTTGTTTCTCTTTGGTCTCCATACACTTCACTTGTTAATCCTTTTTTTTTAAAAGGCTAATATATACCTACCCAGGTCAAAAGGATTTATATTTCAATATATTTAAATGATTCACCAGTCATCCTGTTTATTAATCTTTTGTGTTAATACTCCCCCCACCATCTGCATCTTTAAAATGAAGTCAAACATCATGGGAATTCAACTCTACACAAATGGTAATGAGTTCAGGTTAGCATAGTGGAACTGAGAATCATCAATAAGGAACCTTTTAAAAAGATCACCATGATGATGATTAGGGAGAGTAAGAAGAGATGTGTGTGTTGTTGTTGTATGCCTTCAAATTGTTTATGACTTACAGAGACCTTCAGGCAAACTTATCACAGGGTTTTCTGGAGCTGAGAGCGTGTGACACACCAAAGTCACTCAATAGGTTTCCATGGATGACTGAAGAATCAAACCCTGGTCTCTAGGGTCATAGTCCAATGCTCAAACCACTACGCCACACTGGATCTCATGTGGCTTGTTAGAAGAATATAAATGTACATAGAATAAGAAAACAAGATCATTGGAACAAGCTCATGAAACCACGTGAACAAGCATCTTCCCACAGAACTGCAAACAGGTACAAAGGGAAGACCAAATTCTTCTTGAACTGCAGATTTTAATTTATGTGTCTTCCTTTGATAAAAACAAAAACAAATACAAAAAAATTCACTCTTCCAAGTTGGTGTAGGGTAAGATGATGCCTGGAGCCTAATATCAGCATTGTAGGCCAGTTAAGATGGCCTTCACAATAGGGCCCTTCCACTTATGGAATTATGTTGTTACTGATGTTCACCAGACTGCAACATTACATGCTTTCAAAAGGCCAATCTTTTTGCTTTTCTCTATACATGAGCCCTTGTATAGATGGTGCATTAGACCCCCCTGGATTTTCGGAAATTGACTGTTGCCATAGAGGACCGGTGACATCACAGTAAGTTGTCAAAAACTGATGGCAACTGCAGAGGCTCACTTAAGTGCTGGAGTATGCCAGACCACATTCTTATACCATGCAGCTATGCCAATGTTCAAGAAAAAGCATCTCATTCTCTTACAGAAGGAAAAGAGATGTGACAATCTTTTCTTATTTTCTCTGTACTAAAAGAGTAATAAGTTTATTAATGCTTAGACAATAGTTCATTCACATACAAAATGAGCACAACCAAGGAGTACAACGTGGAATAAAAAGCAGATACATCAAGAATACTTTAAAAAATTCAAAAGGATTAAAATACTTGGATATAAACAACAGTGCTATGATTAGATAAGAATATCCCCAGAACACTCAACTGCAAAATCAATGATAAATCCTGCCCCAAATTTTTATAGCTGCCAGGGCAAAAAGAGAAACCTTGTGACTTACCACAGAGTTAGTATCAGATAAGAAACAGAAATTTCTTTTCTAGAATACAATTAGACTGTAAGCAAGACAGAATAAATCCCTAAAAATGAGTTCTTGGTTCTGAGTATGAAGAACAAAAGAACAAATAATGAGGCAAATCCTCAGTTTCTAGAGCCCCACAAATACACAAACAGAAGACCAAAGGAGTATGACAATATCTGCCATCAATCATATATCTAGGCATGGTTTGAAAGCAAAGGGCTGTAAACATGGGCCTAAGTTTTGGAAATGTAAGCTTTGCCAAGTAAATAGCCCTCTGATGATCAAATCAACAGTGCAGGTGAACACTATAGCCAAAAATGTACTCATGGAGCTTCTCTTTTGAATTCAGGATGGAAAAAATCTCAAGAGGAATACAATTCTATTGAAGCAAATTGTGATACCTTGAACTCCAAACTTTGTAGTTCAATAACTGTTTAAAACATAACTGGGAAAACTCTGACTAAAGAATCTTTTAAAGTGCTCCAATCAGTACATAAGGTAAAATGGAAGGAAAACAAACCTCTGCCTGAATCAAAGCTACAGAAGTGCTGGGTGGAAGAATGAAAAGTTTCTTAAGAAACGTATTCTGAAGGATCCCAGTTGAGCCATCTGAGAATCATTCCATCCCTAGACAGCAGCACCATACAAAATCTGGGCAATGACTTTGCACTGAAACATTTTCAGAGCTGAAACAACCAGGCAATCCCCTGTAGCACTCAAAAGTCTTAGAACAGCTCCAATACGTCTGAAGGCCACTGCTCCAGTAGCTTCTATAAAGGGCTCCCGGGAAAGGTTTTCTGTAAAATGAATGTTAAAAGTATTTAAATTCCTGATATTGCTCAGTCTGGTGACCAGATTGCTTTTTTTTCTGAACACCATTTATTTTAGAATAGTTAATGTCCAGCTTTTCTTTAGAACAAAGTATACTGAATTTAGAGAGCGAACTTCTCAATCTTATACAAGTAAGTGAAATTAAAATTATGTCATCAGTATATAAAGGAACAGAAACCATTTTTTGACCCAAATCAGGATGGGAAAAATTCTGGACCAGACAACACTGGAACTATGTTGTTCCGGTATAAGTTGAAAAATGATGATGCCCAACAGATACCTTTGTTTGATTGATTAATTTATTAGTGGAAACAAGATCAGTTAATGAGCTGGAAATACCCATTCTTATTCTAGCAGTCATGTTGAAATAGAGTTCCTTAACTAAAAATAAGAAACAGGTATTTATATTAGTGTCGGCCAGCTTATGCTACAACAGGTTTCTATCAATTGAATCAAAAGTTGCTGCTAAGTCAACAAAAACAGCAAATAGATGTTTGTTAGGACTGACAATTCCTTGGTGGGCTAAAAAGTAAAGAGTCAAACAATGGTCAATAGTACTTTGCTCTTTCCTAAAGCCAGCCTGTTCTGGATAGATAACATTGTTAGAAGATCCTTAGTCTTTCATTTTCTTCAACAGATATTTATGACATAACTTAGAGTCAATGTCCAGAATACCAAGAAGCCAACAATTATTGAGATTTTGCTTATTACCTTTCTTGTAAATAGGAATGTTTCCAGCCCACTGGAATTATACCTGTAAACACATAGGTTCATATTGGGGCCCACCACTCATGAAAGTATTTAAATATTTCTAGGGGCTTCATGATTTCTCCTGGGGCCTTGCCAGAAGCAAGAGATGCAATCATCTTCTTTATCTCAGATACCAACCCAGGAGACCAATAAGGCAAATGAGTACTTTCAAAAACAATAGAAGGATGGTTCCCTGTGGGTATAACTCTACGAAGTCAGCTTAAGGAAAGGAAAGGAGAGGAAAGGGAAAGGAAAATAAGTATATCACTGATGTGATGGAATTTTCCCAATAATTACAGGACAAACACTGTGCATAGCAGTAGAAACACTGTCCCAAAACTGCTTCAGATCATCTTCTATCACAGCTAGGGCTAATTGTTCCTATTTTGATTTAGAATATGTCTTTTTGTTTTGTTTTAAAAGTGCCTTATAAGAAAATCTCATAGAAGCTAATCTGTCAGGAAAAGCAGTATCATTATTTTTAGAGTGCCTATCACAAGCAATCCATTAGTGATTTGAGGGTGATTCTACATTCATGATGAAAACATTGAATTAAGTTGTTTGTCACAGGATAGTTTGGCTCTGAGATTTTGAATAAGGTTCAATAAATATGTAAAATATCTAAATTATAATCAGAACCAGAATCTCAAATGTCTTGACAAAAGGATTCAAAAGTAGTACACTTCTGTGTGTGAAATGTGGAGGTACTCAGATTAATTGATCACCATATTCTCTGTTCCTCCATGTGAATTCCATTTAAATTTTGAGAAGGGCAAGGGACGTGAAGAATCAGAAAATGAAATACGAGGAGCAGAGGGAAATGATCAGTGTTGATCCTCTTGTCAGTGCGTGTGTGAACGAGAAACTTTTCAATACAAACAAAAAAGAAAAGAAAAGCAAAAAAAGAGAAGATGAGAAAGAAAGGAAGAACAGACAGAAAGAAAAAGGTTAACACTGACTTCTGACTTTCCTAATGGTTATACATTTTACTATATAAGATAACTTCTCCAACTTTATACTATTCAGGTACTTCTTCAATTTAATTATCAAAACCTACAATTAACATATTATTTGCATTTTTCTCCCAAAAAACAATCAAAGGTTCCCAATCTTTCAAAAATGATATCAGTGATTTTTCTCTAATTGATGTTGATTGTTTGTCCATTTCAGCTAGGTCAGTCAATTTCAGCAGCCAGTCTTTGTTTGTTGGACTTAGTATTTTTCCATTTCTGTGCATCTTGCTGCCGTGGAATATATCATAATAATCTTCCTTATCTCTTCTGCATTTGGTCATTCATCAGTCCAAAAGAATACAGTTCAGATTTCAATTGAATATTAACCTTCAAATGCTTCTGAATCAGACTATGAATTTGTTTCCGAAATCCTTCAACCTTCTCACCAGTCCACCACATACAATAAAATATACTTTTTGCTCACATTTCCAACATACATTAGAAATCCATTTATGCATTCTGGTCAATTTTCTGGAGTCAAACATCAATAGCAAATGATTTTATGAAAATTCTCTTTATGATCATAGCATAAAGTAAATTTCATTCCCCCTGACCACATTTTCCTCGTGGTTCCATCTGTATATAATATCTCAAGTTCTGCAGCCACTTTATCACACAATCTTTAACTTGTTCCTCTTCCAACCTAATTTTCAGGAAGTTTATACATCTTACAATCAAATGCTCATCATCTGTAATAACTGCACTTCAAATTCTTATTTGTTCTTTTAAAAACCATACATTTTCTTATCTGTTTTAAGTCTTTCAAATATTTGTCTATAAGAATATCAATGAAAACTATAACCACCTGCCAGTAATTCTTCATTTGACTTAATTCTATATTGTTTGTCATCAAATTCCAGAAGATCCTGGGAAGTTACCCTCTTTTCTTTTGTTGTTGTTTCTTTCCAGTACAAGGCTTCTTGCCTTGAAACTCACAAAGGCATCTTAGGACAAACAGCGTGTAGAGAATACAATTTCAAATCAGGTAGTCTCAGTACCCCTCTTTGCTTTGCATCCTGTAAAACTTTATATTTAACTCTTAGTTTCTTCCCTTGTCCTATGAATTTTTGCCATTGCTTCACTATCACATCATTATTCAAGATTGGTATTGTCTGAAACAAAAACAACATTGTCAGTACACACAGAAATGGAAGGATATAGTAGTAATTCCAATGAAAGAGGACTGGCTGAAAAAATTAATGGACCTAGCTGAAATGGATACATTGACAATATTGTTAAGAGAAAAATTAGTGGCAATGGAAAGTTGAAGGCTTTCAAGTCCAGAATCCATAGGTTGTTATGGGTTTTCCGGGTTCTGGGGCCATGTTCTACTAATATTTTCTCCTGATGTTTCACCTGCATCTGTGGCTCTCATCTTCAGAGGATATAGTGGCATGGAAGTGAAACCGAGTATATATACTTGTGTAGTCCCCAGGTGGGAGGGAGCAATTCGCATGTGTTACAGTTGGCCTATTGTTAAATGGGGTATCCCCCAGGGTTGCATTGTTAGTCAGGGGATATGCATAACAGTGTGTTAAGTACATTAGCAACCCATTGTATTGTTCCCTGTAGAACAGTGGTTCTCAACCTGTGGGTCGCGACCCCTTTGGGGGTCAAATGACCATTTCACAGGGGTCGCTGCTCCTCTATCCCGCCCCACCCCCTTTTAAAAGAAGGTGGCCTCACAGCCAATGGGAGTGCTGCTTCTGAGACCCCGCGCTGGGAGGAGGGGAGAGGAGGCGTGCCGGGCATTTCCCTGTCTTTCCCTGCCAGATGGGAAAGTGTTGGAGGAGCCTGAGGTGGAGCCAGAGGTGGGAAGAGTGAGAGGAGAGAGCTGGAGCCCAAGTGTTAAGGCAGAGGGAAGGAGATCGAGAGGAGAGAGCTGGACCCTGAGTGTGAAGGTGGAGGTGAGGAGAGGAGACCCCGCGCTGGCAGGAGAGGAGAGGAGGCGTGCAGCCGGGCGCTGCGTGGACGCTTGTGTGCGCACCACACACACAGACACACACAGACACACACACACAGAGGGCTTCCCATTCAGGGCTGGAGCCCCCTCAGGCCCTCCTTGCGCCATCTTTTTCAGGTGGGGGCAGCGGCTGGGCCCGATCCAGGCGCGGAGGAGGAGGAGCGGAAGGAGCCACGGCCCATGCGCCCTGCCCATCGCCACCTCCTCCCCGTCCCCTGCCAGCCATGGATGCTCCGGGAGGGAGCCCCCCATGGCTGCCCCACCACCTCCTCCAGCCGCTGCTGCTGCTCGTGGCCGGTGCGTGGGAGGGTACGCAGGGTCGGGGGGGAGGATGCTTGCAGGGGCGGGAGCTCTCCTCTCCTCTTGCTTGGAGAGGGAGCTCTCCTCTCCTCTCCTTCTCTGAGGAGCGCGCAACGCCTTTGAACCCCACCTGTCCCCCGTCTCTTCTCTGCACCACACACACACACACACACACACACACACACACAGGGGTTCCCCTTCAGTGTTCCCCTTCTCCTTCATGCCGGCTTGCAGAGTCAGAGTTGCTTGCCAGGGTGAGTGAGCAGCCAGGCGCTGTTTGGACGCTCACAACACACACACACACACACACACACACACAGAGGGCTTCGCCTTCAGTGTTCCCCTTCCCCTTCATGCCGGCTTGCAGAGTCAGAGTTGCTTGCTGAGGCGAGTGAGCAGCTGGGCGCTGCTTGGATGCTCGCACCACACACCCACAGGGCTTCCCATTCAGGGTTTATGGCGCTGCAGCGGGACGCCTGGAGCCAAAGTTGTTGCAGGGCATTTCCTGCCGTTTATTTTCTTGCCTGGCTGTGATCAGCTGTTTGACGGGGAGCATTCTCCCTGCATGTGCCGGCCCTAAGTATTTTTACAGGAGCACATGGCTGCTTATAAAGGGCTGGGGGGGGGACCATAGCCCTGTCCAGTCTGCTTAATGGACCTTGAGCTTTCTAATATCCTGAATCTTTTAAACCAGACTTCTCTTCATCTTCAGTAAGCTAAATGAAAGGAATTTTTTTATACTTAAAACTGAAACTCCAGACTGTAATTGGACACCATGGAAAAACCTTATCCCGCATTTCCCTGCAAGATTTCTTTCTCTCTCTTTTTGTCAGTGGCTGAATTAAATTCTGTACAATGGTTCTTACCTCTTTTAAAGGTGCCAGTTTCCTTAAAACTTTGGCCTAGCTGGGCTTACGGTTTCCAGTGCCTGTCATGTTTGTCTGTCACAGTATATTTTATGTTGGATTTGTGGAGTTGGAGGGAATAAGACAAAGACATACTGTGAGAGAATTTTCTCTTCAATGTGTTCCATTTCCAGATGTGACGACTTCTCATTGTTTGAAAAAGACATTTCTGGCAGTGAGTATCAAGTTAAGAATAGACTCTGCTTGGTACTCATCCACTACCTGTGGATTCTGGGAGATATAATCCAAAAAATAGTAACATTTCCAAGTCCATTATAGTTTATGTATGTTGAAAGGGCTTCTTCCCCAGTTCTGACTGCCAGAGGGAGACTATAAAAAGCTGACATGTATGAGGCTTTTGTTAGAAGCCATTTCATGATTTGTACTTTAGAAAGACTACACTTGTCAGTACACTTGTCCACTTGCCATGGAGGGGAGCGCTGCGGAAGGGCCGGGGGGCTGCAAGGCGGCGCTTTTCTGGGGGGGCGAGCTGCACCCAGCACAAAAGACAAAGGCGCTGGGATTCCTCCCCCCGGCCAGGGTTGACACTCTGGAAACTTTTCCCACACCGCCTCCCCCAGCGGAAATGAGAGCGAAGCAGAAGCAGAGCCCAGGGAGGTTCTTGGAGTTTTTTCGCAGAGGAGATGCGTGGCTCCTCTTTCTCTCCCTGCCCGCCCCCCTTCCTGGCTGGCGAGGCAGCCTTTGCCGGGGGGGAGGCATTGTAAATAATAAATAAATAATTTTATGGTTGGGGGTCACCACAACATGAGGAACTGTATTAAAGGGTTGCGGCATTAGGAAGGTTGAGAACCACTGCTGTAGAGGGACCTCCAGAGTCTGGGTGGTGTTCATTGGCATGTTTTTGAGTCTTGATTTTAGTGTTCTTCAGTACTGGTAGCCAAACTTTCTTTGTTTTCCAAGTTTCTTCTTTCCTGTTGAAATTATCCATGTGTTTATGGATTTCAATGGCCTCTCTGTGTAATCTGACATAGTACTTGTCAGAATGGTCCAGAATTTCTGTGCTTTCAAAAAGCATTCTGTGTCCAAGTTGGTATATAACATGTTCTGCTACTGCTGATTTTTCTGAGTGGATCAGTCTACAGTGTCTTTCATGGAAAATCATTGGAGGCCTCAGAAGACAAAAAAAGTGCTGAAATCCCGCAACAGCATGTTTTGATTGTAGCTGCTCTAACAAACATCTCAAAAGTCCTCAAGGCCCTAGGGGGCATCAGCAGCTTGTGAAGCATTAGTTCCACATGATGAGGTTTGTAAAGATATGCTGATGAAGCATATCTCAATAACTGTCCAGTTCATAAATATGAATCACTACATTAAAGCCCTTAATCTACCCAAGAAAACATAAGAATCACTCTCCCACCCCAATAGTGAAGAGAATTTTTGTATCTATGTTTTATGGTCCCGAACTCTGACATCTCTTTTTCTTAGCGAAAAGATGGAGTTCAGACAATCAATTAACTAGCCTGTATCTTTGTAGAACGCTTAACCTGTGTTCAGCAGAGACAATGATACCCTTAGAGCTTTTCAGGTAGAGTTGGTAAAGAAGACTAATTCAAGCACCTGTTACCCCCGTGTACTGGCCTGGCCTTTGGTGAACCAAAGATATCATTTTGATATCGCAATTCAGCCCTACTCTGCCGCCAGCCAAGTCTTTGTGAGGCCTGCCGAACAAGCGCAAAGCTAGGCATGGCTACTACTTGCTGCTCCCACCAAACCAAGTCAGATATTGCCAGATCTGCTTTAGGGGACCTCCTGAAACAAACACCTTCATTACAAATGCACGTTACCACAAAGAGATCCTCTGCCCAGAGAGGACACCCTGGTGAGCTAGGTACTTAACTGCCGAGCTAGCTGCATCTACATACCGGCCATACCATTGTCAATTCGAACTTTAACTCAATCATGCAAATTCTGACCTTTCGGAGGCTTTGTCTCCAACCCAAAACTTATTGTTTTCACCCGAGACGAGACTAGCCTGCAGTCGTTCTTTCCCCAATAAAACCCCCCAGTTCTGAGAGCTCCTCGGAACTTTCGCCGGATCGCTGTGGACTTCTACTCTGCCTTGCTGCTGCTTGGTTCAGCAGATTCCCCTTGGCCGCCATGCCGGGTTTCCTCTTCTACAATTGGCTTCCCCAGGACTACAGGACAGGTGGCGTATCACCCATTCCCCTTGAAACTCTATTTTCCTTTTCTAGTTAGGAGTGTGTTTGTGCTTTTCTTTAATAACTGTTTAATAAATCTTAATTGTTATTTGAACTATTTGCCTCTTCACTGACCTGACGCTGTAGACATAGGGTAAAAGATCCTGCTGCGTTGCCCTGCCTCTCGTTAGCCAAGAGAGTGCTCCAGCTAATTTTCCCCATCTTGCTAGGTTTGTTTGGTTATTTGGGCGCCCCTCCCAGGACCCCCAATTCAAAGGGTAACACACCATCAACTCCAAAAGCTGATCCAACACTGCAGTGTTGGTTCTAATGTTGAAGCTGCCATGGAGAGAGTGAGTTGACCTCCTTATGGCTGGGTTTGATTCCAACATTCCACCAGTGGAAGTCCAGCACTGTATTAGTTCACATACTGGAGAGATGCTAGAAGCAAGCTAAAGACTGTTTAGGATCTGCATTTCTTTTTTCTATCCAGACCATGTCTTTC
This sequence comes from Iguana delicatissima, assembly GCA_948472985.1. Taxonomy (NCBI): domain Eukaryota; kingdom Metazoa; phylum Chordata; class Lepidosauria; order Squamata; family Iguanidae; genus Iguana; species Iguana delicatissima. The sequence goes on along the minus strand of CAOKZL010001701.1, from coordinate 159,857 downwards.
TCATAATTTGGAAAGGGACGAGGAGTCTGTTATTTTTTGGTAATGTCATTTTTGGTTGACATTTTAACATTAATGGTTAGTACAGGTTCTGATACATCTGATGAAGTGGCCACAAAAGCTTATGTGAGAAATTTCTTCTTCTCAGTCAAAAAGGTGCTACAGGATTTCTTAATGTCTTTTTACACAGAACCAGGCCAACGCAAGTGTCTTTGAATACTACTGCACAGGATCTCTTTCTGAGGCTTCACTGCAACAAATCTCACTCTGCTCAAATACAGCTGGTATTGACCCCTCTGTGCATATCAGTGTGGCTCCATTTATATCTTCTGAAGAAGAAATTAAATGACATAGCACAGGCTCTTTCCCCAGAGGTTAAATTACACTGAAGTCCAGAAAAGCAGTATTAAATTTGCTGCAGCATCAATAGCTTGACTATGTATCTGTGCTGAATTGAACACTACACTTGTGGATGGCATTGTAAAAGTTTAGAAATGACTCCCTCTCTAGTTGTATTACTTTTGAAGACTGTGCAAAATGGGTCTCATATTAACTTGGAAGAATGTATTACAATATGATAAAATATGCAGCAACATTATGCTATGCTTATTGCTTCAGCTGAGCATCAAATGAACTCTCCAAGTAAGCTTCTCCAACCCGGATCTATTCAGAAAGATAACTACAATTCCCATCCATCTCAGTCTGCGCAATCAATAGTCAAGAAAAATGGGAGTTGTAGTCCAAATCATCTGGAGGGTATTAGGTTGGGGTAGACTGGCTAAAACCATTCTCATTTTCATGGGAGTAAGTCACTTCATATATTTTAAGTTGGGGAGAGGAAATCTAAAGATGCAAATTCTCATATCTAGCTTTCATACAGTCAAACACAGATCTAATCATACACTATTTGAAATCATAGATTATATTCCCAGATGGACTAAACTGGCAAAGACATCCTCTTGTGTTTAATTCCTTTAGTTTATTCTTGTGTATAAACTGAACATTGATTTGTTTGAGCTCATCAGTTCAGCAGTAAAGCTCTAGAACAGTGGCCAACCAGTGGAGACTGCTTCATTTGGACCACTTTATGGGTAGACGTGAAATGACAAATTTGGGATTCCACATGAGCAGAAACCACCATGTACTTTCCTAGCTACCTAGGAATGAGATGCAGCCCTCTACCCCTGAAAATGGACATTACCCTTGTTACGGTGGATAAACAAACCACACCTTCACCATATCCCCAGGTAGACAGGAAGCTGGATTAAACCCCAAACAGAAGGTAGGAAGAGTAAATGTAAAAGTAAAGAGAAGTAAAAGAGTGAAAGAAAACACACTTAGACAGTAACTTTGGCCAAAGGATCCCTCCCAGGAAGGCTGATTTATTCTTTCAGGCTTCCCTTATTATACCATTTAAATGTTTATATTAAAGAATGTTCACAAAAAAGAAAAGATGCATGCATCAACATTAGCAGAATCACAGCTTGTACATGTGTTGCATTCTATCTGACCCTTAACTTCCCAGGTCTACATGACCGTGTTACATCCTAGGTCATTCTAAAAGGTATCTTTCACATTAGCAGTTTCCTTCTCTTTGCACATACTGATTATAAACAGGAGCAGAGCAGAGTAAACAATTCTAAAGCAAGGCTGTTAATTGTTAATACACATCAATTCTATAGCAAATTACAGAGCACCAAATTTCAAGCCTAGCACCCTGATTGCCTCAACCTCCAAGGTATAGGTCCTGTCTCCCCGAAACTGAATCTAGTGCCATGTCAGAATTAGCAAAGTTCTGACAAATCAAATATGTGATAAACACAAAGCAAAATCATAACTTCTTGAAACAAAACAAAATAAAAAAAAGATGGAGTAGGAAGCTATTCCAAAGCCAAGTGCCAGTCAGCATGGCAGGAGCTCCTTTAAATGAACCCAAGGACAGACTGGTTTAACGTAACCGCCTGTCTAACCTAAGGACTCTCATTTTGTCCAGCCAACAGGACATTTCCTATTGGCTGGCTATCCTGCTGTTTTCCCAAAGTCTAGCAAGCATGTGGGTTTCTGGGAAACTCAATCCACCCACAGGCTGCAAAGCACCCTTGAATGGATCAAGAGACTGTTATAATCCAAAAGAGCCATAAAATCTTTTTTTCAAGGTCCAGGTTTTTATAGCATGATGAAGCATTAGATCTGTGATATTTGTAGTGCCATCTGTAAGGATAGATGTGATTTGTGTTATTAGAAGTTCATTTTTGGGATGCATCTGTTGTTTATAAAAGACAATCCATATATATTTGTAATAACCTGCTGAGGGATTCTGGAAGTTGTAGTCCAAAAAAAGTAGCTTTCTCCACTTCCTTCTGTACCTGGGGAACAGTGCTTCTGCAATATGGTGATACTTTGGACCTCTGGAATCCATGGCATTTAGAATGCTATTCACTGGCACAAATGTGAACTGTGATTTTAAGTCACTTGGGGTAAAATTACTTGATCATGTTCCATGCCTTGTTTTGCACTATAGCATTGCTGTCAAACTTCTCATTTTAGGTCTTGTCTGTGGATATGAATACGATTTCTGATTTGTGGCAGCAGGGGGTTGGGGAAAGGGTCTGTAAAAATTATGCAAATATATTTACTGCAATGCTATGAATAAATAAATAGATCCTTTTTAAAATTCTTTTTGAGGCATCACATGGATATGGATATGACCTGTGATCTGACTGTATGTAAAACTCTTGTGTATGTATGAGGGTTTGTTTTTTGAATCCATGTTTTTGCAACATGATTGTACCATGAAGTTCCAGATCCATGATTAGTATGGAGTATTTGTGCGGGCATGGAACTGAGCTGTGGTTGAAAGTTTGCACTGGTGAGATTCTACATAAAATTATGACACATTTTACCCAAAATTGCTAGTCCTACCTAGACTAGGTCCATTGAATCAGCTGGTAAACCACCACTTATGGTGTTTCTGCACTGCACTGTTACAGAGCTATTATTCCACTTTAAGCATCCTATGGAATCCTGGGGTTTGCAGTTTAGAGAGGGAATTCTCAGCCAGAGAGCTCTTTGGCCTTAGTATACTACAGATCCCAGAATTCCACAGGATGTTGAAAGTGGAATAATAGCACTATAACAGTGTAGAGTGGAAAGGCCCTTTGTCACATCTCATTGCTTCAGTGGGTTTACTCTAGCTGAGACTAGCAAGTGGATTTAGACCTGTGATCCATATTTGTGTGCTGTGGAAGTGTTGCAAAATATGTGCTCTGTGTTTTTTGTGGTTCAGTCCATGGATGAGGATGTGATGTATGTTTTCACAGTGGTTTTGGAATGAACTCATGAACAAAATTGTGAAGAAAAACTAGGATACAGGCCTCATTTTACATCATGATGGTGCCCTAAGGGGCCACAGCTGTGATGTTTTCGCCTTCATTTTACGTTGTGGGGGCAGAACTAACCTGTGATTTGAATATGGTTTGAAGGATAAGCTCTGTACAAATTATGTGAACTGAAGATGATTTTATTTTTGAAGAGCTGCACTCCTTGCCAACCTCAAGAGGAGAATATTGGGCTAAAAAAAAAGTGGAACAGGTAGAAAATGTGTCTTTTCTCAAAAGGAGATTTGAAAATACCATTAAACTCAAATTGTGTTTTTCCCCTCATGTAGCATGATTAAAAACAAACCATACAATCTCTTCTTAATTTCCTATGGCAACAATTTCTCAGATTTATTGATGAAATTGGCCAAAGTCCATGAATGTTCAGCTGCAATTAATTTGATAGTCTTTTAAGGTGCCAAAGGATTGTGTTGCTTTTTCAAAAGCGAAGGGAGTTTCAAAAGATTATGGGCTGAGGTGTTGCTTCAATGTTCCATGTATCAGGAGACTTCTAGCCTATTCCACACTTTTTGTACCTTCCTTCTTACCCATCCCTGTCAAATGGAAAGAGTAGAAAAAGGAAAGCAAGGATATTAAATGTTGAGGAAAATAATGACTGATAGTCCCCTATTGTCTTCACAACCTGTGTTGTCTACTTTAAATTGACCAAGGGGGAACATCATGAAGGGGAGTGAACTTCCAGGATCTTTAAAAGTTCTCAGAAGTTTGTGTGCCTATTCTCCCTCCTTCCCTCTGTTTTGTGCTCCTCCTGTATGATATCTGTCTTTCTAGAGCTAAGCTGTAGTTTTATCATAACTATGGGGAGCAGGTGACCAATGTTGTTTACAAAAGTAATATTTGGGTGGAATTACCTCCATTTTCTTCTTTCTTTCTTTCTTTCTTTCTTTCTTTCTTTCTTTCTTTCTTTCTTTCTTTAATCTGTATTCCCCCTTTCGTCTAGCATGGAGCCAAAGGGGGCTCACAGTAAGGCACATCTTTTTAAAAAATCTAATGATAAAAAGTTTTTTTTAAAAAAAATTAAATTACCGTATTAAAAATTAAAATTAAAACCTAATACTTTGGAACAATATAAAAATCATTTAAACCATGACAGTGACAATAACACTGTTCAGCACTCTCCCCAACACCATTAAAAGACTTTCCCATGCAGCCAGTTAGTCATCAAACGCTCAAATAAAAAGGTCTTTACCTGCTGGCACAAGTAGGGGGAGAGGCAGCTTAGTGTCTCATGGGAAAAAAGTCCACAGTTCAGGAGCAGCCACTGAGAAGGCTCTGTTCCGTGTCTACCCCAAGCTGCTGATTCTCTTTCTGTTTTTCTTTGGTTTGCCTATATCTCACCTTTTACCCAAGACTGGGGCTGAAGGCAACTCAGCAACTGTGATGATGGTAGGACTAAGGAAAAGCCCTAATCCAAGAATCTTAAAACTCAGGGAGGCTCATATAGGCCAATCAGAACCTGGGGAAACAAACTTTGCTCTCCTCTGTCCCTGCATCATAAAGATTGTCTTGTAGACACATGAAGCGGGGGGCAGACATGCAATCTGCAAGCTTTCTTCCTGCAAGTAGATACATGGGTCACCATGTGATGCCAATGGTGCTGAAAGACATTTTTCACCATGCTTGTAGGTGACTGAAAGGAAATGGAAGAAAGGAACTTCCCCTCTGAAATTCAAAGCTTGACAATAACAAGTTATAAGTGACAATGCCACCCATAAAGTTTTTGGGTAACAAGTATAGAACAAAATTAAGCTTAAAAAGCAATGTAACAAGTAAAAGCAAAGTTACTTTACTGGTGTAATTATTTAAAGTTTTTGCTCAAATGTCTATAAGAGCTGTTTGGTAGTGGAATATACTGCCTTGGAGTGTGGTGGAGTCTCTTTCTTTGGAGGTTTTTAAATAGAAGCTGGATGGCCATTTGCTAGGGGGTGCTTTGATGTGGGTTCCTGCATGGCAGGGGGTTGGACTGGATGGCCCCTGTGGTCTCTTCCAGCAATATGATTCTATGATTCTATATCAGAAGCTACTTTTAAGAGTATTTTAAGAGACATTTTGATGGGACATTTTCAAGTGTTATCCCATTTTCTTTGGAATCCTAAGGGGGAGTTTGTCTTCAAAAACATAACAAGAAGTAATGGAAAAGTATCAAGAATAAACCAATAATGCTGGTCATTATCACTAAGACGAAGTAGTTTCTTTTTACTGCAATAAGTAGTTACTTTTGAAATGTTAGTTTCTAAGCTCTGGTGGTTCAAATACGAATTCAGTCCTCTTGTAATTAATGTTTAAAAACCAAACTGGTAACTCCTCTCCCTACCCCATTCAACAGCCCATAGCCCTGGCTCTTAATGCTTTTAATTACTTGCCCCCAGTGAATATCTTAGGATTCTAAAGATTTTTGAATGAGCTTTCCCCACCCCCTTGGGGATCTAAAGAAAATGTTGAAGATATTATTACATTGTGCATGAAGTCACTTAACTATGTGGGTTGCATGTGTAGATATGCAGGGTGAGAAAGCATGATGGAGAGTGAAAAGAATTTTGCTTTAAAATAAAGAATTGTATATTTTAAAATCTCTATCAGAGTGTGTCTGATTAGCTTTGTGGCTAAAAAGAACCTTCACCATGTAAGTTAAATCAAAAAGCAGAACTGGGTGATACTGGGCCCCCAAATATCATTTAGGAAGCCTTTTGAGTTCTTCAGGACTTGGGACAAGAGAGAAACTGGCAAGCTGAAAATTCATCCCAGATGTTCAGCCATGAGATCTGTAGTTACTGGAAACCAAAAATGAAGAGTATGGAGCTTGCACAGTTACTCTGATGCATGGCATTGCCACTAGCAGAAAGCTCGTGTGTTGTAGTAGTTTAAGCACTGGAAACATTGGAAACTCACTGGTGACCTTGTGTGTGTTACACATTCTCAGCCCCAGAAAACTCCATGATAGGTTCATCTTCTTAAGGTTGCCATAAGTTGAAATTTTCTTGAAAGCACACAGCAACAACAATTGCCACTAGCAGGAGTGGGTCAAGGGTGGCCTGTGGGTCACATGTGCCTCCCAAGGGCCCAACCCCGCCCCCTTTTTGTAGTTTAAAAATTGCTGGAAAGCCCCCCATCTTCCAGAGTCCACGGGGATATTTTCACCACAGTTGGGGGTCAAAGGGGAGATTTCTCCTCAAGCCATAAGTGATTCCCAGATAACAGAAAAACAGAGGTTATTTCAGCAAAAAGGTTTTTAAAAAATACAAAAACAATTACGTTCATGGAGGCGAAGGGAGTGCATTTTGTTGATAGCCTGTGAAGGACGTGTACAGAATCCAGACCTGATGTAATTGCTCATTTCTGTGGTATCACATTTCATCTCAAGGCATTTTCAAAGAGTAAGGATGGAAAATATTTTTAAAATATTTGAAAACATGGTTGAAAAAATGTGTCAGAACACCCTGACAAATAGAATTCTGAACTGGCAAGAATGTTCACAGTTTAGGATTCATTCTGCGCACTCCCCTCCCCCAGAAAACAGCTTCCCCCGCACAAAAATATTGTTTTCTATGCAAAAATACCACATGCAGATTTTGCACAGAAAGGTCTTGAACTGTGAAACTGTGCAATTTTCAAAGACCTTTTCATGGTGAGAAGAAAACTGCTAAAATATCTCATTTGTTTTTGTTTGAGAACAAAATTGGTCAAAGCACATGGCTCTTTTACAGCCCTGGAGAAGATGCACCAAGCAGCATGGTAACCCAATGTCAGTAAAGCTAGAAATTAAATTTAAGTAGTGTAGCAGGTAAAAAATAAATAATTGAAGAGCAAGATAGGAATAATCTAGCTTTCCAGATGTTGCCTTGTCAGTCCTCATTGTCATAGCCAATTATGAGAAATAATGGTAGCTGAAATCCCATAATATCTGGAGGACCATGTGATTCCTACTCCTGAGTTAGAGTCCTTGATAGCGTACAGTGTTTCTCCACTGGAAAAACCCTATCCCGGGATCTACAATTTTGATATTAAAATATGATTCAATGTGCCTGAGAGGTCACCGGATGGGCACGTAGGCAGCAATGGTCAAAGATCGAAAACCAAGTCAGGCCAGTAAAATCCCCAGTCACATAGCCCCAGGAGACCTCAAGATGTGTAAACCCACAGTAGATAAAGGGTCCTCAGCCCCAAGAAGCTGACTTGAGGGGATTAGCGTGTCTGCCCCAAATTGAGCACATATTCCATCAGGCGAGGACCATTTACATGAAGTCACATCACAAACTAACACAGCCAAAGATTGTGAGACTTTGACAACACCTTGCAATCCCATCACACAAAAGAAATTATCAGTGTGGAGCTTCGTGCCCACTGCAACACCTATTGTTCTCCCCGGGAAAGGATTAGTCCTTCAGGTACTTTTTCCTCTACAAATAGTCCCAGTTTTTGAGTGGTTCTTTGGATCGCCCCCGGTCATCCCAGCAGACCGTTGCTCCATCCATTGAGTAATCCCCTCAGCCCTCTCCGTGCTGAGCCCCACTTCTCTGTTTTTCCCAGACCAAGGACTTCAGGACAAAGGTGCAGTATCACCCCAGCTACATCCCTTCAATATTCCCCTATGCAGTTTCCTCTCTTTTGCTTCTTAATAGGTCTTGAGTGAGTGTGTGAGTTGTGTTGCTGCGTGAGACTTTCCTTCAATAAAATCATTTATTGGACATTCTTGTTTGGTTTTTGGCTTGGCCTGACCCTGTAAAAACTGGGTAAAAAGACCCCGTTAGGTTACCCTGCCTCTCGCATTGCTATTGCTTGTGCTCTGGCTAGTTTCCATTCCCCATCACGTGGAGCAGATTGAGGTGTCCCCCAAGGGATTCCAGAAATCAGGGTAACAACTGTCCCTCCTGAGGGGTATTGAAACTCCTTCCTCTGCTGTTAGTTGTGCCCTGGGTGGCCAGTCACAGTATTCTCCAATACACTTGGAATGCACACTTCACAAATTTTCCATGAGTAAAGTGGGCCAGGAAAATATCATTGTTTGAAAAAAAAAAACTTTCAGACTATCCATGAGATATTACAAAAGTTGGAATGGAGGCAGAAGCTGAAGAGTCTAAAAATAATATTGGACAAATGTTAAAGTTATGGACCAGATGTCATAGCTATGGCCAGGCTGACCCAGGGATTCTGGGAGCTGTGGTTTCAAAAGCAACTATTCTAGCCTCTTGTTCAGTTTAGTGTTTTTAACAGTTTTACTTGTGTTGCTAATGCTTTCAGATAGAGTTAAATGTATTTTGCCATATTGTGCATAGTCATGTGCTTATCATGTATCTGTTTTTAACTATATGTGCTTCTATTGTAATTTTCTGCCTTTTGTAAAGCACTTCTCTAGTTTGGAAGAAAGGTGGGATATGAAAAAAGTGATAAGTGGATGGATGGATGGATGGATGGATGGATGGATGGATGAGTGAATAAATGTCGAAATAGAAACACAACATGAGATATGCCTTGTAATGTTGGCTTCTAACTATGCTTTAAAATGTTTTTATCTTGTGTAATTTTGAGGAGAAATTGCATTTTTTATTTTTTGGCTTTTTAAAATGACAGGTAGAGCTCACAGCCCTCCCACACAAAATTCCATTCCAAGTCATCTAAGCCTTCTTCATTCTGGCTGTTTAGTTTTAGGGCAGAAAGTTTTGCTATTTCTAAATGACTGAGTCTCAGAAGAATCATTGCCAATCTACTTTAAATTACCTAGGTATCTACCAGTGGTCCAGAGCCACCCTTTCTCCATTCCTCTATAGACACTCCTCCCTATTCCCCAGAATGAATGGCCCGAATCTTCTTTGTAGTCCCAACTAGATCCATTAAATCACAGGGCTTGACATTGTGTTGACTCACCATTTAAGGATTGCTTCAATAGGCCTACTCCAGTTGGAACTACCAATATGAATCAGGCCTGTCTGTTAGACCTGGAAAACGCTGCAGCCAAGATGGTTCTTCTCGGTAGCAGTCTTCTATTGTAGAATACTCTCCAAAGCATTTCCTGAGAGCCCATTGTAAGATATTTTTTGCACCAAGCTATGATAGTTTTATTCTTCCAGGGCCTTGTAATCACATATTAAGATGATGATGATGATGATGCCCCATTATCATCATCATCTTCATCATCATTGTCATCGTCATCATCATCCTTCTCTTTGATGATGCATTTTACAAGTTGGGTTTAGCTCTTTTGTGGAATTTAGCTCTTTTGTGGGTTGGTGCTGCATTTATTTTATCCTTCTGTGATAGATTTCGATATTATTGTTTATTATTTTCTTTTTAATTGTTTTAAATTTGTCTTCTCTGTTGCTAAGATGATTGCATTTTATAAAGTAACTAAAAAGAGTAGCAAGTAAGTAGCGGAAAGATGATTGATGAAACATTCCACACTGTTGATTTAGAGCAAATAAATTCATAGCTCCAAGCTGTGGTTATACGATGCCATAACAGATTTGGGACAATAATAGTAGTAGCCAAGATACATTATCCATGCCTCAGTTCAGATCTATAGCTATTGGGGGGGGAGGGATGAGGACATTTTCCTCCAATTAGAATTCTGCTGCTCCCAAATGAAATTTTCCTTCATTCTTCAATTTTCTCACACTGCAATATCTTAACTCTTCAGTCAAGCAGTTAGAAATAAACTTTTGGCTTCCAAAGAGAAGATACAGGTAAAATTACCAAGGAAGTGGAGATACATCAGAAGAATTCTAGTTGTGAAAAGTTCTCAGTGTCTTACTCCCTGCAATGCTAGAAGTTTGGGGTACTGAAGAAAGCTTTCATAGGAAGTAGAATTCTTAATTCAGACCTTCACATAGCTACACTCTTGGTTTAGGGGGGTGGTCTGAGTTTGTGGAGGGTCAAACCGTACTCTAAACAATAGTTTTAACACAACTGGGGGAGCCAATTCATCCTTGTTAATTTCTGAAATACAGTGGCCCCTTGATGTTTGTGAGGGTTTGGGGTGCAGAACCATCATGAAAATAATAATAATAATAATAATGATGATGATGATGATGATGATGATGATGATCCCCCTCACTCAAATGAGTGCTCCTTCTCCTATTCCCTTCCAGGGCTTCTCCCTCTCATGGGTGATAGGCAAGTGAATGGGAGGGGGTGGCAGTCGTGTGTGTGCTTCCCCCATTCACTTGCCTATTGCCTAGCTCTGTTGCCTTCCAGGTTCATGGGCGATAGGGAAGTGAATGGGATGGAAGTGAATGGCACATGCTTCCCCACCATTCATTTGTGTTTCACTTGGGTGTACTGCCTTCTGGGTGTCCGGGCAATAGGCAAGTTAATGGGAGTGGAAAGTAACATGACTGGAGAAGGCACACATGCAGGGCTCCTCCCTGCCATTTGCTTGCCCTTTGCCTAGGTCTGTGGAAGGAATATGCACACCCGGGAAAAAGTAAGGGAATGGGAAGGGGAGAAATGAGGGAAATAGGAGGGCATCTTGCGAATAATCAAGTTCACAAAGGTCAAACCTGCAAACATGGAGGGAGGGATGTATAACACATTAACCAACAACGAAAATGTGTTTATTGCTAAAATAAAACTATAAGTAAAAGACTTATTCTGTTTTTGTATTTAATGATAAATGGCTAAGTAACTGTGAATTTTACATGTCTGCAATATCTTGATGTTTCAGTATTTATGAAACTTTAGATATTTGATGTTTGTGCAACTTGCAATCACCTGGATGGTACCAAACATATCTCCTGCTGTACATATGTCAGATCTTTCCTTATCAGAATGCATTAATATAACTCAGCTTCTCACACTGTTTGCTGGAACTACATTTACTCTTAAAAAAGGAGATAGACATTCAGGGAGTTCAAAGGCTACGAGACTGGGGGGAGGGGACTTTTGATTATCATTCTCTCTTTGATTAGACAAGTCTTTCTACCAGCACATAGAAAAGAATACAAACAGAATAATTCATCATGATTTTTTTTTTAAAAAAAATGCAGAGCAGGAAACTAGTTGTCAGTTTCTGGCTAAAATATTACCATGTTCTTTGATGAAGATATAAATAAATAAATCCAATACAAAATCCAATACATGTCTACTCAGAAGTAAGCCTCCTTGTTTTTGAAATGAAACTCACTCCTTAGTAAGTGTTCATTGGTTTCCAGACAATTAAAAAAAAATCCTTCTTTAATTTGGGAATTAATGGCCACTTTCAGTTCCCAGTTATGGTGCCATAAAAAGACAAAATGAACTCACTAATTATATTTTTTTTAAAACCCCAGTGTTTAATTCTGGCATACATTATATCACCTAGTATCTCTTCCTAGTATCATCATCACCACATTAATGTGCTGCACTGGATTATATTGAACATTCTGTTTCTCATGTTAAATTTGAGTTAATTTTCCTACTATCATTTTTCTGAGGTTAGAGCAGGGACAGGTTCCTTTTTCATGCTACATCTCTCAGATTTTCTGAGTGAGCATGGCTACAGGTCATGTAGTTATAGTCCAAATGAAACAAGTCTGGTTCCTCATCACTATCACAAGACTGAGGGGTTGAGGGTTGTTGCAACTAGTCAGCTAATCTGGATTCTGTCTAGGGTTCCATTTTTACCTTTTGACCACCCGAGTTCCCAGTTCATGATAGTGGTATAACTAGACAGCCAGAGTTCACATCAACAGACCACTTAAACATTCTTAAGTTTTAGAATCCCAGCATATTTACATGTGAAATGAGCAGGCTGTTTGGTACTCTCTAAGCTATTTTTTATATGCATTCATTGGTATGCAAACAGATACAGTCATCTTAGGGACAAACACAGACGTGATTATTTCTGGGCACTTGCTTTTATCATGTTACATCACATTGTGTGTAAAGCATCATACATTTATTACATTTCATCATATGGCAATTAAGATGTTACATTCTTGTAAGGACTGAACCTTTATCTCTCTTCATCACTCTAACAAGCTCTTTAGTAGTTAACACATATAAGAATCTTACCATCTTAAACAGTGTAACCCAGCCTTATTCCTCATCAGATACTTTCATGCTTTCCTTAGTGTGTGTTAAGATATTATACAGACATTTTGTAAAAGCTTTAATTTGTACAGAATTATGTCCCTTGTATCATCTCCATAACCATCAGTCCATCAAGAAATACAATCTCATCTGCTGAGGCACTACACATCTCTAAACAGGCATCAATGAACACAAGGCATTCAAGAGTTAATCTCTTTGAGCATAATGGGACATATCTCTATGTTAGCATAAGTCTAGATAAGAGTCTTACCTGTACCATGTTTCAGCATGTTTGGGCAGAAAGTCACAAGTATAGGATGGGGGACGTGTGGCTGGATAGCAGTACGTGTGAAAAGGGTCTAGGAGTCTTGGTAGATCACCAGCTGAACATGAGTCAGCAGCGTGACGTGGCAGTCAAGAAAGCCAATGCGATTCATGGTTGCATCAATAGGAGTATGGTGTCTAGATCGAGGGAGGTAATGGTACCACTCTATTCTGCATTGGTTAGGCCTCATTTGGAATACTGTATCCAGTTCTGGGCACCTCAATTCAAGAAGGATGTTGAGAAACTGGAACGTGTCCAGAGAAGGGCGACCAAAATGGTGAAGGGTCTGGAAGCCATGCTCTATGAAGAACGGCTTAGGGAGCTGGGTATGTTTAGTCTACAGAAGAGAAGGTTAAGAGGGGACATGATAGCCATGTTTAAATATTTGAAGGGATGTCATGTTGAGGAGGGAGCGGCCTTGTTCTCTACCACTCCAGAGACTAGGGCAAGGAGCAATGGATTCAAGCTGCAGGAAAGGAGATTCCTGACGGTCAGAGCTGTCCGGCAGTGGAATATGCTGCCTCGGAGTGTGGTTGAGTCTCCTTCTTTGGAGGTTTTTAAGCAGAGACTGGATGGCCATCTGTTGGGAATGCTTTGATGTGTGTTCCTGCATAGCAGAGGGTTGGACTTGATGGCCTCTGGGGTCTCTTCCAACTCTATGATTCTATGATTCTATGATTATTAATCTATAAGGAACAGCATAACTGGTTGCCTTTTCTTCATTTAGTGGAGACTTTCCAAAAGGCAGTCTGATCTGGGATTCTATCTTGGCTTCTTTTATTCTTTCTTTAGCTTCTCCCAGCTTATCTTTTAGCCTGTTAAAATGAATCAAAATAAAACTGCTGATTTTACTTAGCTTACACTTATCCAATCAAAACAGAGATCTTCAGATATGAGTGTACCTCAGGTATAGTTGGAGCCTTTAACAGCCTGCCATCCTGATTACATCATCCATCACAGCACGTAGTAGGAAATTGTTCTTGGTTAAATCTACTGAATGTCCTTTAATCTTGATTACAAGTAAGCAGGTTACATTTGCTGCAGGTTATTACAAATCACATCTGCTCATCTCCATGGTGTGAAGTTATACTCAGCTATGTCTTGTTGACATTTGAGTAGGCATTTTCCCAGACTTAAGTGGAAGCCAAGTTCTCACTGATAGAGGCAGACTTTCTATTACATCTAGCTTCCTCTATTATATCGTATATCCTCTATGCTACACTCTATAGGTTACACTGGTACTCTGTACCTATACTTTGTATAGGTTTATTCCCAGGCCACACAGTTGGTAACCAAAAATACCTGGCCTGTAATGCAGAAGGTAACTTCTGAATTATGTCTGAGCATATTAGGAGCTAATAATCCTAAGAGTGCTACAAAAAGAATTCTCAAGTTTTGTTTGAGCTGTTTGCAGTGCTGTATCATAAATCTGCCAGTTTTATTCTCATATGCCCATTAGAAGATTATCTTATTCTAGAACTTTTTTATTATTTCATTTGTGTATTTTATTATTTCATAAGTATTTATATATACTGTCTTTTTCTCAGATAGTATCCAAAATGGCTTACAATGTCAAAGAGAACACAGAATATTTCAAAACATTATAGAATTCCCTTTAATTTGATGAAAACTTCCAAAATGCACTAATTTTTCCATTTCTCTTCTAGCAACCCTAATGTTAAGATTTTTTCCTGCCAAGTTAGTATTACTGAGAACTAACAATCAGTGGCAGCTGGTGGCTTCCACATCAGTGGGATTATGAAACCAGTCCAGGTTTTGTCTATCTTGAAAGGAGCTATCCAAGAAATCCTTCAAAGTCTTCATTAAAATCTGAAGTGGGTTAAGGTTCAAATCTTGGTAAGTTTCTATGCAAAGGGAATTGCCATTTTGACTTTTGAGCATGTCACCATGAAAAGCACACCTACCTGGCTTGCAGCTACAGTCAAGATGTTATTGATTCACTCAGTTTCCAAGGTAGTCCATTGCCTCACCATGTGCGTATGATGACTCTAGTGGAAAGACATCTAAATTGCTCAGTCCATGTAGGGCTGAGTCCACAAGAAGAATATGATAGATATTAAAACCTGCTTCTTTAGAATATAAATAATGTTTTTCTCTACATGCCCATGCCAGTAATCATCTTATAAACATTAAGAATGCTGAAAAATAGATAGCACTATTAAGTGCTATTGATTTAAGTCAAGTGCATGCTGAAAGTTGTTCTACTGGAATCAAAGGAAAGTGCTTTACTAAGGCTTGATTGTAATCATTGGTGGTGGTGGATAAGAAGAAAGCCAGGCAACAAAAAACTTCTAAAAACTTCAGTTTAAATCATGGCATTTTTTGGAACTGAAACAAAAATTAGGCAGTTTGATTTTAATGAAATTTGCATTACTTTAGAATTTTGTGATGTGGCACCCAGAAAAAATGAGGAAAAAGCCCCATAAGCCTGTCAGACCAAGTTAGCTCTAAATATATTTCTTGTCTAGAACACATTTCATTTCGTCTCCTATTACAAAATCATTTTGGCTAGAAATGCATGTCAGCCACAGATATGCAAGGGATAAGAACGACATTTCACAATCAATGTACACAACTGCCTCCTTAAGGTATAGTGAGAAATTGTAACAACTCAGAGTGTCCTGGGACAATTGTGTTCATGATAAAAATTCTTATAATAGAACACATGTTACTGTATTTTTTCAAAGGATTTGAAAATTGAAATTCAGGCTAGAATTCTTAGGTGTGTAGGTAAAATGAATGAATGAATGAATGAAACAAATAGAAGTCTGGTAAGTAAAACACTGTTTATCATATTTTCTCCAGCAATCAAATAATTGAGCTGGACAGTGAGCTCTATGCATTTACATTCAAAAGATTTAAAAGGAAACTCATTAAAAGTGCAGTTTGAGTGCTTGCTCTTCGGACAAATATTCAGACAGTAGTGTTTTTTTAAAAAAAGCAGTATCATTATTTAGGCACCATGTTAACATATTCAGAGACAAACTGAACTAGAAACCCTAGAGCCAGGTTTGTCCTGGTTTTTGTGGGTGGAACAGATGTCAATTTTATGGCAGCTCCTGACAAATTTTCCCAGTGCTGGTTTCAATGAAACCTCTATGAAGAAGATAAAAATATCTATCTGGTGCAGTCTTTCTTCTACAATTGACTTGAATATTAACACAGAGGCTAATTAGCACCCCCCCACCAAAATATTCCATTTCATTGTGGCAGATTATTTTAATATGTCCTATGAGGTGTCACAAAGGAATTATTTGGCAACTTCACAGGGGAGACAGGTGGTGCTTCTGGCATTCTCTGAGGACATGGGAGGCAGCCGAAGTGAAGGATAATCACATTAGCTGTTTATGTTCCTGTAACATGTTCAGCAGAGAAATATTTAATAATAATGACTTAAAATTTATAACTAGAGTAGTTACTCATTAAGCTGTCTCATAGCTCATTGGTAGACCTCATGCCTTGCATGCAGAATGCTCCAGGTTCAACCCATAACATTTTCAGTAAAAAAAAAAGGGAAAGGACTTGCCAGGTATTCAGATGGTGCACAGAGAGGTCTCATGTGGCAAGGAGTTTGTCCACACTGAATCACTCAACAGGCTGTTGTATCAATTATGGCACTGGATTAGCTCTCCAGTATTGGGGAAGCAGAAGAGACTAGGCTCTATGACTTTTTTCCATTTAGAATTGATTGCAGCTCCCCATCACCTCAGACAATTGTCCTGGTAAAATCAAGAAACCCACACTTGAGCTGCAAGGCTGATTGCTAGTAGGGCTGGGAATGTCCCACATTCTAAATTCATTGGCAAAAAACTGGATATTATTTTTATGGTGAATCTTATTATTCACATTCAGATTACAAGACCAGCAACAATTGGGAGCTGAACTACCATTTTACAGTGTGTGCAGCCACAGAATGTTTTCCCCTTGCTAGAACAATCACACTCACTCTTTCACACATATCTACAGACTCAGAACATTAAAAGAATTCCATAGTGGCACAACATGAACAACTGAACCACATCAGGAGAATTGCTATGAAATGGTTCTACTGACTGGTCAAAATCTTACAATTCATGGTGTCAAGCTTCATATTTGCATGGGAGTTCTGAACTACTATTCCAAGATAAGTATTAGAGGACTAGAGGACTAATGTACTTAGTGTCATTTCAGTATGTTGGTAAGGTGCTAATAAAAGCCAATACATTATTTTTAGCCACAGAATTGCCTTAATGTATATATTAGGTTTACAGACAGGGGTTGCCATCATTGTAGGTGTTTGCATCATCATAGGCTGATTAGCTATCACATAAGGTGAATTGTGATATTGCATTCTTCACCAATGGCTATTGCTGGGTAGGAGTTCCAGAACTTTCAGTCCAAGAAATCTGGAGGGATACTTAATTCCCATCCTGCACTAACCAATGGTATCACAGATGTAAGGTCATGAGACCCAAGATCCATTGACCCACACATGCAAGAGCATCCAACTATCTTTAGGCGTGAAACAAGCCTCCTCCTAGAATAACGAAAGCCCTTCTCCCTTCAAGATTGGAGGAAACAGAATACTATGAAAGGGGGCAGACCACTTGCGAGAAGTTTCACAGCTTCAGCTCTTACTAACTGGACCTGGTGATGGACAAGCCTGGTGGGAACAAGCAGTCTTGGACCAACCAAAAACTAAAGGTTGGAAAAGTTACTGTTTTGGATTACATGTCAAAGAATCCGAGAGCCAGAATGGCCATTGACTATATTGACAGGGAAATTCTGGAGGTTGAAGTCCAACGTAACTTGCAGTAAAACAAAAACAAAAAACCCCAGCAAGTTTACCAAGATCTGCTCCTGTAACAAAACCCCTGTAATTCATTTTACAGTTGACTGAGATTAACTGTAGCTAAACCTAAACATGTGCAACTGAAATAAACACTTCTCTGCTCTCGACCCCTTTCTCTGGCATTTCTACAATGCTGAATTTTAGATCATAAACTCACTGGACTGGGACTTGCTGTATGTAAAGCACTATGAACATGGATGGCCGTATATAAGCAAACAAATCTGGTGTCAATGAGCACACCAGACTTTCAGGTCAGCCGAACCATTCCTTAAGCATTTTACCTTTTGTTAATTTTTTTTGCCCATCTTTTCTGTACATTACTGTGGTTTCCAAGGTTACCTGTACCTCATATTCTCAGGAGGGAAGCAAAAACATAGCTACAACTCTGGGATCACTGTACAAATGGTGCCAACAGCATGACCATTGCACAGTGGCCCCAATGCACAATATGTCCTGAGGCACGACAGGACACACTATATAATGGGACGAGCTGCACAATGGGTGCCCTCATTGTACAGCAGGTCATTGTGCGCTGTAACTCACTTGCATGGTTGTGTTGGTTCACCATCATAAAGATATGCGTCGTGGCCTCTAACACAGGATCTTGACCAAGATTTTTCAGTCACATTTTAAGAAAAAATATAATAAAGCTTCCTTATTACATAAAGACAATTCTTCTAAATGCAATTCTTTTAAAATGGAAATACCATGGCATAAAAGTTATATTTAAAAAATGCAGAATCAACTACATTGCTAGAGGGTAAAATTTCAGCAATACATTAGGTCCTGATGGTATACAAGGCTCTGAATAATTAAATGGGAGTAAATTTTACTGCGTAATTCTGAGTATACATGCATTAGTTTGTGCTGTGTCATCTGAGTCAGTGTCTTTTATGATTACTAATGTATAGGCCTTTAGACCTGATCATTGATCAACAAACAGCCAAAGTGATGAACACTCTTTAGGAGGAAGCCCTACTGAATTACTAAGTAAATGGTGGTTTTTTGTTTTGGGTTTGATATATATTACCCTAAAATCAACAGGATTTACTTAAATGAAGTTAAAGGCGATTTCCGCACTAGACTGTTAATAGCATTTTTTCCACTTGCAACATCCTATGGAATCCTGGGGTTTGCAGTTTCGGGAGGGGTTGGCCCCAGGATTCCATAGGATGTTGAAAGTGGAATCATAGCGCTATTAACAGTCTAGTGCGGAAATGGCCAAAGACCAACTCCCTTCCCCCAAAAAACCAACCCTCTCCTTTGCTATCTGTAAACTTCAGAGCCTAAACTCGAGTCATAATTCTTTTGAGTGAATCAGGGCTTCACTTCTATTATTTTTGAGTCAAATTGATTTGATGAAAACAGGCTATATTTGTAGTGCCTTGACAATTGTGCCTTATCTCACCCTGATTTACCAACTTTCTATTACATTGACTACAATGGATACTTAACATGTGGTGCACATACATCTTTGTACCAGATGTGATTGGTATATAGACTCTAAATTAGAGCCATACTGAATTTTCATGTGGTTTATTTATCACAGCAAGGATATGGGGCAGGAAGCATCATCGAAAAGAACAGTGCTCCCCTAGAAAGGCTTTGAAAATGATCCAGACTCTACTTTTAGCAAAATACTTGCCATGGAAGAGAAGAATCACGTCATACAAGATGCTTCCTTAAAAGAGATTAGTGGAGGTGAACCTTGGATAAGAACATAAAAGAGCCATGCTGGATTGGACCAAAGACCTATCTGGTCAAGTACTCAATTTATACAGTGAGTAAACTGTTGCTGCTGGAAATCCCACAGTCAAAACAAGAGGGCAATAGCACCCTCATATTCATGTTCCCCAGGAACTGATATACAGGGGCATACTATCTCCCATACTGGTGAGAACGTTTATCCAAATGGTTGTTAGCTTTCTTCTTCATTAATTTGTTTAGTCTCCATCCACAGTTGTTCCAAGTTGATGGTGGCCATCACTGCATCGTGTGGGAGCAGACTCCACAATTTTATTTGTCTGTATTGTGAAGAAGTATTCCCTTTTATTTGTCCCAAATATCCTACCATTCAGCTGGAAGATGACCAAATATTCCAAGTATTGTTGTACCATAAATTTGTATAAGGGTACTATGATGTTCTCCATAATTCTTCTAATTACATCCAGCATGGAATTTGCCTTTTTTACAGCATCTGCACACCAAGTCATCATTTTCATTAACTTCACCACACACCCCAAATCTCTTTCTTGGTGGGTCACCATCTTCTGCTCAACTTTCACTACAGTAAATGTGAAGATTTTTTTTTATCACAGGTAGGTCACAGTACATATGACTTGAAAGCCATTATGGTATAGTGGTTTGAGCGTTGGGCTGTGACCTTGGAGACCAGGGCTTGATTCCCCACTTTGCTATAGAAACCCACTGGTGGACCATGGTAACATCACACACTCTCAGCCCCAGAAAACCCCATGATAGGTTCACTTTAGGTTTGCCATAAGTTGGAAATGACTTGAATGCACACAACAACAACAACAACAACACATATAGCTTAACCTTTGATAACATTGAAGTGGCCACTTTTACCACTTTAATGCCCATTCTACCAGTTTGGAGAAAATTCATTTTTGGTCCTTTTTTTTTTTTTGTAGCTACCCTAAATAAATTGGTGATGTTAGCCAACTTTGCCATTTCATTATTTCCCCCAGATATTTAGGACAGGAGAAATAGTGTGGTATAGTGGTTTGAGTATTGGGCTATGATTCTGGAGACCAGGATTCAAATCCCTACTCGGCCATGGAAACCCACTGGATGACCTTGGGCAAGACACTCTGTCTGCCTTAGAGGAAGGCAAAGGCAACCTCCCATGAACAAAACTTGTCAAGAAAAGCTCCTGATAGATTAGTTTTGCCATAAGTTGGAAATAACTTAAAAGCATACAACAACAAATTTATGAGCAAGTTAAAATGCACTGGTACAAATAAGGATCCTTAGAGGACTCCATTGTTTATAACCCTCCTTTGTGGGAGCTGTGCATTTATTCCCATTCTCTGCTTTATAATATTTAAAAAGTTATTGATCCATAAATGGGCCTTTCGTCTTATCCCAGGACTTCTAAGTTAGTCCTTTTGGGGTGAGGGATTTTTGTGAAAAATCCTTTGAGAACTAATAAGCTCTGCCAGGAAAAGGGGAGGATCATGCTAAACATCATGCTATACAGACTGTCTTTTAAAGTCGCTAATGCTGTTTCAAAGAAAGTAATCCACTTATGAAGAAATGGATAGTATTTAGTGTATTTAGATAGTATTTAGCATAGTATAGTATTTGCATTTAGCATAGCATTTGCCTATTACTGTCTGTCTATCTGTCTAGATATTGAAATAGCTGTCTGACTATCTATTTGTTGTATGCCTTCAGGTCATTTCTGTCTTAGGGTGACCCAAGAGTGACCCTTTAATGGGGTTATCTTCACAAGATTTCTTCTGAAGAGGCCTGCCATTGCTTTCCTCTCAGGCTGAGGGAATGTGACTTCCCCAAGGTCACCCAGTGGGCTCTCATGACTAAGTTGGGATTGAAATCTTGGTCTCCTGGAGTCCTAGTCCAATACTCAAATCACTACAACATGCTGGCTTCAAAAACAAATGTGTGTGCGCACGCGCATGTCTGAGTGGTATTTCCCTCTTTGCTTACATACCTTCTCCCCAAAGATTACTAAAATACAGATTTTTTTTTTATTTTGCTGGGGAGGGATTCTTTTTTAAAAAAATAGTCTTCTGATTAATCTCAGCAGTACATTAAACTTTTCATCTAGTCTCTTTAGGGATACATGCACTGTATGTTCTGCTTGTTGCAGAGGATACACAGCACATAATTTTTTCAAATAGATAGCAAAATCCCTATTGTAGAGGAGGTCTAGATGATCAACTAATTTTATTAACAAACTTTACAGCTGAAATGATCAGACAATTTATGGCATTTTCAGGTGCCATAAGTCTCTGCTGATTTTAATGTATTAAAACATGGCTGATTATTTTTTCTAATGGGGGCATGTATAATCAGCCATATTCTCCCTTGTTCTAACCCTCTAGCCCAGGTCCAAGATTGCCACTGGACAAATGGTATGCTTGTTCTAGACACTGGCTTGACGGTATTTGCCAAGAATCCAGCTGTTGGACATCCCCATTTTTGCTTTCACATCATGCTAGTACATGCCCCATCAGGACAGTGAAGGTGATGCAAATTGCAGAATGAAAGAAAAACAGTGGGTAGCTTTAGAAAGAAGAGTAAGATGCAGATAAAGAGAGCTTGCCAAAAAGAATGCAGCTTCCAGGCTGGAGCCTAAATGACTAGAATCAATCCAGAAAAGATAAAATGTTGATCTTCAGGGCCTTTTGTGTCTGTAGATCTGTTCTTATTTAAAAGGTAATATAATGCTATTGCGAGCAAAAAGAACAAGAGACAGCAATGCAGTATTGATCTTCTTTCTCCTCTCAACTATAATTAGAGCTTGGCTTATTGCAGCAATTGGTGTTCTTCGCTCCCACCCCTGCACTTTCTTTCCATTTCCTCTCCCTGTGTCATATTGTGACAAAGAACTGAAATTGTGTTTTTCTTCTCTAAAGGAAAAAAAGATCTAGGTAGTCCTGTGAATGCAAACTGTGTGCTTCACAATGGCTAAATTTAGAGCATAAACATTGAAAGCAGTAACCGCCAAAGAAACACACTGGACGGGTAGTTAATCTCACTTAGTGGAAAGTACTCAATTAAATATATTTATTATCTTACAATAACTGCTATAGAAGGCTAAGAGTAAGAATGTGCATAAGAATGAATATAGCAATTATGACAGAAGAGTTCATGCCCTCACTATCCTCCGTAGAACACAGGGCCTTTGATCTATAAATAACTGTATCTCTCTTATCATTTCTTTCTGAATAGCTAAGACAATTATTCTACTCGACTTAACAATTCTGTTACTTTGGTAGGTAGATAAATTAAGCAATTTATCTGCTTGAAAATCAAAACTTGCCAAGTTATGCTTTGTTGCCATATTTTTTAATAAGCCATAAACTGGAATCTTGAAATCTAGATTGGGGCAGATTGCAACTATTAAAAGTAAGAAATAGCAACTATACACTTGCTAGTGATGTTTTAGAAAATTAAATTTTAAGGACCTGTTTTAAAATGCTTCCTTATCTGTATGTAGGTGTCCTGATAAATCAAAGGCAATGATGTAAGAAATGTCTGTACTTTGGCCTATTACTGTTCCTGTTTCAGAAGTTTAATAGTTAATGTGTTTTAGGAGGTTTAGATGGGTTGGTGGGTGGGGAGGATGGGTTATGTTTTAATTGCTTTTAATGTATTTATATACTGTTATAGTACTGCCTCGATCTGTTGGGAGAGGTGGGATATAAATAATTAATAATTAATTATTATTATTACTATTACTACTACTACTAGTACTAGTACTACTACTACTACTACTACACCAGGGTCTTCTCCCGCTGCAGCAAAAGTGTCATTTCTGAAAAATGCTATGCAATCAGGATTCTTTTCTTTTCTTTTACACCTTGGAAATCCTTCCAAGATTGCAATCTTTGATTGCTCTAAAACCTCTTCCAGTATTTCCTCCAAAACGTTGTCTTCACCTCTTTTCCTAGTTTGGCTTCATGCAGCCATTTTCCTGAAGGCTGCCCTCACTTTCCCTCTTCCTGATTAGAATCTTTTCTCTTTTTTAATACAACTCACAGAAACGCACACAGACACCCTTTTTTGCAGCCACAGCTGTGGAATTCCTATTTTATTGTCCCACACCTGCAGAGAGAGAGAGAGAGAGATGCCTGCGCACCCAGAAATATAAACAAAAGCAGCCTTATGTTTGAAAAGACATTTAATCACAAATACAGAAGAATAAGCCTCCCAGACTTCTGCCTTTTTTTCCGTGTGTATGTGTGTGTGTGTGTGTTGGTGCATGTAGCTTCCTGATTCAGGATAGATCAGATCAAAGTAGCTGTTGGCTTTCATCTGCCAGTGATTAAGTAAGTCTGAAACTGGAAGTACCAAGATGAGGCAGAAGACAGGGTTAATGAAATACCATAAATAATAAAAGAACTCTTTTCCATTTATATTTCCTGGTGTGTGTGTGTGTGTGTGTGTGTGTGTGAGAGAGAGAGAGAGAGAGAGAGCACATATCTAGGGTGGGACAAGTAGGGTATGTATACCAGGCAACAATGCTGGGGAGCACAAAAAAGCCATGCATGTAGGGTTGGGGTGTGAGGGTAGCGGTAAGAAGGTAGGGGCACAACTTCTATACTTGCCATAGGTGCTGTTTATGCTAGATACACCACTCATATGTGTGTGTGTGTGTGTGTGTGTGTGGAGAGAGAGAGAGAGAGAGAGAGAGAGAGAGAGAGAGAGACTTTGGAACTGGGCACTGGGCTACTCCAACTGGAAAAGGAGGCAGGGTGAACAAGGCAGAAAGCAAAGTTTTGCCTTCTTGGCTTCTCTGACAAGCCCTTTGCTGGGTGGCGGTGGTTATTTTTCCACTGGATTTTTTTTCTGTAGACAAAACAAAAATTCTCAGTTACTTTGCCATCTCAAATTGAAAAAAAATCAAATTTCCACCCCTTTTTTTCTCACCTGTTCATTGGAGGTGGACTGAAGTTCTCCAGTATGTAAGCAAAGGGGACCTATGTCACATCCAAAGCATGCCCACAGAACACCACCTGACAACCCAAATTCAGCATAAATCAGAATTGAACTTACTAGAAATTGTAGCAGAACAGTAATTGAAAAGGAGGTCCTTAATGGACTTTTTTGTGTCTGTTTATAAAAGAAATGCTTTCTGAACAGACTCCCACCGGCAGAACAACCAAGAGGAATGGTGTTATGTGATAAGTGCCAGCCAAAGACACAATTATCCTGCTGTAATTGCAATTTACCTGCCTCTTGTGATAAGTTCTTCAGTGGTATCCTGTGCAATGACTGTATGCTACTGACAGAGTACCAAAGACACACAATTGTCCTTGCTCCAGTGGTTGTGATACTCTCTCTCCTTTTTTTGCACATGCCAGTGAAATAGGCTTTAAATTAAGGATGAAAAAGAAAGAAAAAGTTAACAACAATTCTACTAGCTATACAATGTCTGACTGAACAATGCAACATGGTGGCATCAATGTCAGATACAACAAAAACATTGTTTTCTTCGCTCTTCCTCCACTAAAGTATCTCCACCATCTGTGACAATGGATATCAACCTGAAAGCAGCAAGACGTTCTTCCTTTCTGATTACAATTCCTTGAATTTAGCTAAGCAAGGTGTGTGTTGTTGTTGTATGCCTTCAAGTTGATTCTGACTTACGGTGACCCTAAGGTGACCCTATAACAAGATTTTCTGGAACTGTATGTATGTGATACACTCAAGGTCACCTACTAAACCAAAATCTCAGATGTTCATTTTGCGTATTCATGATTCATCTGTTGAATATTCTTGAACTCCTTTTTGGGTTCCATTCCATCCAAGATTTCAGACAGACTTTCCAGTAAAGCATTAGCTTTGGTTCTAGAGGAAAAGGTTATAATCCTTAAGATAGCTACAGCTCAGTGTAGTCAACTTAAGGAGTCCAATAGATATGTCACTCCAATCTCAGAGGCTCATTTTCATCTAAAGCCCCACTGAGCTCTTACTGGAAGGATGAAAATATTGGGATGGCTGGTTTTTAGCTCTTTTCCTATCCATGCAGCTTTTTTATTTTCACTTTTTTCAGGGGAGGATGAGGTGTTCCTTGGGAAATGAGAGGGCAGTAGATTCAGCCGAACTAGATTCTTTCCCTCTCTGCTACATGTTACACACCCCTTTCCAAGATCAGACATCCTGACCCTAAAAGAAAAGCATAAGAGAAATTTCCAAAGTGATCAGGCAGGTCTCGGAGGTGGAATATGAGACTACATCTCTTCCTTTGTGGTTGGAGTACCATTAAGAACCGCAAAGAAGGACTTTGAGTCCATCATATAGCCCCTGGGGCATACTCCCAGGAATCATATGATTATAAGACTTAATCTCTCTTTTTCTTAGCAGGCATAAATCAGGGAGTCAATGGTAGTTAGAAACAGGAATAGTTGCATGATTCACAAACATTCGTACCACTTTCACCTCTGGTAAATTGCATGCACAATATTGTTTTGAAAACATGCTTTTTGTGTCTCCCTCAGGGATACCAACAGGACTTGAATGTTTGGGGGACGGCTCAGCATACCTGCAGCTCCGTTGGTGCTGCCTTAGCCCATTTGTGTAAAACAATTAGCCTCCCTAGATAAGGTAGACAGCAAACACTCTATGGTAGCTGGAAACAACATCAGTCACTCACTTTGTAGCAGACATTCAAGGCATCCCAAAGACTCAGCTCTCTACATGAACCCAGATTACTCTCCTGTGTGCCTTCCTGTTGGTTTTGGTTCACCAGCTTCTGAGCGATACCCTGGTTCTCAACCTTCAGACTGCTAATTGACCACCCAGCTTTTCATTTCCCTAAGTGGACTTCCACAGTGCTGCACCTTTTTTGACCAGAAGTGGCAGTAGACGAGAAATATGTAGATATATCATAGGAACCATTTTAAGAACTGTTCTCTTGTTGCATTCTACTGCATCAATATGTTTTTGGCTTGAATTCAATCTCCACTTCCAACTAGAGTAAATCCATTAAATCAGTGATATTTACATAAGTATTAACTCACCACTCAATGGGTCATTTCTCATTAAGCCTAGCAGTTGGCCTTAGGCCTCTATCTGCAATTGCAAACCCAATGCAGCATGAAAAAAAGAAAATATCTCCATACCTGCACCTCTAAGGCCAGGGAATATATCAATGTATGAAACAATAACTTCATAAAATATTATTAAATTTCCAGTGAATATCCCACCAAATACATTCACTGTGACAACGATTAACAGTGTGGAACAACAAATAGTAGAATTAAATAAACAATTTTCCATAGTTATTCATGACTATACTTGACTTTTTAGTGCTTTTCATTTATTTTGCTTTTTCAGCTGCCCAAGTGCAGACCACAGAGAACTGCTTGAAAATAAGCAGCGGTGAAATGAATTGCATGGAGTGAAGGTGGGTGGATTGAGCCAATTGATGGCCTCATCTGAGCTGAAGCTGCTCTCTCAAATAACAGATATGAGCACCATGCCTCAGATTTTTATATCATTCTCATATGCCAGAGTAAGTAGAAGATTATTCACCACTCAAAACAGCAATGCATGTAATCTTGAAGGGAAATTTCACTCTCCCATAATCACATCTTGAATAATCTGCAAAGGGAAAATGGCTTTGTAAATTGCTGACATATCTCAATCAGCAAGTGACATTTAAGTAGCTGTGTACTCTGCATAACTAAAGTCAATGCAGGGCAGCCAGGATTGTTAATGCACCTCTGCAGAATAACAGCAAAGGAATGAAGTCATGGGGAGGGGGCGGGGAAGAATCGGGTGCTCAGACTTGACATTGCCACTGAATTTGCAGCAATTCCTTTACCTGAATGGTTGTGCCTTTTGAAGTTTCCAAAGTAGTGATAATAGGAATAGGCAGAATTGATGCATTTCTCTTGTTCGTTCACAACTATCTTTGCTAATAAGTTGTCAAATGAAAGAATACACTCAGAAAGATTATTCCACAAGGGAATAATTGCAACCTATATAAACAATATCTTTTTTTACAGTACTGAGGCTGTGTGCATGCCCCAGGTCTAACCTTACAGGCAGACTGGGGTAACAATTTTGGGCAGCCAATGCTGGGAAGTGAGAGCAATGTGTAGGAGGAGAGAGATAAATGCCACATAGTTTACTCTGCACACCCTTTCCACAGACTGGGTGGAGAATGTTTCTATTTTCCACCTTGAACATACAATTGCCACTGCAGATGGCATTTCCACATGGAACAGAAAGGGGTACCATCTTATTGTTCATCTGAGGCAGCGCTGGAGACAACGGGACCTACATCTGAGTAAGTATGAATGGAATCAGACTACCTACCTTATTTATTTGCTTAACTGATACTAACTGGGGGCACAAATGGGAAAACAGATAGTGTTCAGCATTCTTCATGAACTGAATGAAAGCATACATAAATAATTTAAAGAATTCTTTGTCTCAGTTATACTTCTAATCTGAAGTCTCTCTTGGGAATTCCATAAAATGACCTTTACATCCACCATTTTGCTGCTGCTATTGCTGGTGTTTTAAGATATAATTTAGTACTGGAAAACATGCTTTTACAAAGTAGTTGAAATCAACTATTTGCAGCATAAACAGGACGTTCATTTTCCACCCTTCAGCACCCTAATTTAACACAAACACTTTGACTCTATGGTTATTTACAAGAAAATTCTTCATGGATAGTTTGCTTTCACAGTCCCTTTCCGCAAGAGGCGAGTGAATTGCTCCATGCCATTACTTATCGGTTCTTCTTGGTTTGAAGTAAAGCGGACTGTTCCTTAAGCCCTTCTGCAGGGTTCCTCTCTTTGTTCCAGGGCGATGCAGAGCAATGCGAGGTTTTTAGATCTGCACTGGTGAGGCTTACAAAGTGGTGGCTTCTGGTTGTTTGTGGGTCTGGACCAACCACTGAAGCTGGCCGTGTCCACAGCCCACGCTCTGCTAATTGTAGGCTCGCATTGGTGCAAATCTGCACATCTGCACAACTGAGCAGGAATGAAATGGCGCACTCCGGAAAATTGAAAGATCTGTTTTTTCTGGTCTTCACTTAGTGTGCTGGAGGACCACTTGGGGGCATTTTGGATCAGACTTAGGTGCGGAACTAAGGTAAATAGTCCGAATCTAGTCTGATCCAAGGTGCAGACGACCTCCGTGACAGGACGCCTTGGCCTGTCTTAACTTCCTTGTGTGGAAAGGGCCACAGTTACCATCTCAAGCTGCTTTCTGTTCCTCGCACTGAAGCAACAGCCACCTATAAAGCCAGAAAGAAGTTCAGATCCCTTTTCTTCAGTGGCGTGTATATGATGGGAAGAGACAAGCATTTCAAATTAATGCAGTAAGAAGCAGCACAGCTAAAATTAATTTGGTGTGGTCAACAGGATTCTTGATCACTCTTAGATTACAAAATTAATAGAATTAAATTGAAATAATAGAAAACATGCTAAGGAGAGAGAGAAAATGTGGTGACAATGCAGTAGGAGGCCACACTTTTGCGGGGGAGTTTGTGGATTTGCAAAATAATGCCAACAGTACAAATGGAAGAACAATTTAGATTTGTGGTCCCCTGGTAAAATCAATCAATGTGAAAAATCAAGGAAGAAGAATTAGATTCTTCCCCTCTAGCAGGGGGGAAAATCCCAAGAAAGACATCCTTAATGAAAAATAACAATTTTAAAAAGATTAACATCTATGTAATAACAATACATGGATTATAAATATTGCTGTGTATCAGCAGAGACAACCACCAGCTCTGGTGAAAAAAAAATAACCTGCTAACAAAAGAATGCTATAACATCTTGCAAAGTAACCTATGTAGGGTAATGGACTGTTATGCTGGTGTTTTTACTTTTACCTGGGTCATGGAGTACACTCAAAAAAGAAAGGAAAGTCATTATTGATGTTGTCATAGGGAAAAGGCTACCAGCTTCAGGCAGCCAGTTTCCCTAACACTTGATAAGCAGAGAGATCCTCAAAGGCAAGGTGCTCGGAAAGACTTTCAAGAGGCAGGCAACTGTCCAGGGCACCCTTTCCGAGTACCTGGGAATGTCCGGAAGCCTAGCATTAGATCAGAGATGGACAAATATGTCCATGGGGCTTCAAATGTTCCCCAAGGCTGTTTTGTAACCTTCTGTCTTTGCAGATTTCCCAAACTACCCCTTTTCTGCCTGTCTGAAAGGGAATTTCATCTACTAGAAGCCTGTAGGACAGAAATTCACCTTTTAAATGGATTATAGGGAGTCTCTCGTTTGCTTAGTGTAATACACACACACACACACACACACACACTTTCCACCTCAAATCCAGCACAGTAGAAAAAAAGTAATGAAAGACCTTCCAGTATTTTTCAAAACAATTTGAATATCTGTGGTAGCATATCTCTATACCATTAGAAACTGAAGAAAAGTACTCTGCTGAGTTGGAAATTATAAAGATATAATGCTATCTTTATTAAAATAACAAGCAGGGAAAAGGTATCGGGGTTTACAAGTATATACAGGCAAACTAGAATTTCCAAAATGTCTAACCAAATTCCTCAGCTCAACTCAGTATTCAGGTACAAGGTTTTCCTACCCACTCAGATTTTTGGCTTCCCTAGCTCAAAGTCCTAATCCTTAAGTCAGGGTTTCTAATCCCCTCAGGAATAATTTGGTCTTTGCTCTGCCTCTCACTAGGCCTCTAAGGAAAACAAACTCTCATTCGCCAAATCACTCTCTCCTTCCCCCTCCCAGAAAAAAATCTGCCTGAAAAATGCAAGTCATGCCGTTATATAGAGCAACTTTCTGGAAAACCTCAGCTCCTCCCATACACCAATGGGCTGAATTCTTCTCTTACTCAGAACCTCTTGGGTCCCTTGGCAACCTGTTGCTAAGGCTGGTCTGTTTCTCAGGCCTACCACATTTCCAGGCTTTGTCACATATAGTGATGATTTTCCTTTATTTCCTTCATGGATATTAGGCCTAGTGTTTTTCCCCCGCTTCCTATTGCCGTACTCCTGGCTAATGTACCTAACAGGATATTGAGTGGAAAAATCTTTCATGAGATATGGACGAATATACATTAGTCTACATGTTTCTTATTAACTAACAATATCATAGTACCATAGTGGAAGTGTGTATTTTCTTCTCTTATTGTCTATTAAATCTCATCAAAGCTCAGGGTCAAACTAGCGGTGGCGGCTTGTGGCTCCCATGGGTGGGTGAGGTTAAGGTTAATCTGTTTCGAGTTTAAGTCCAAACTCTAAGGGAGCTATCCGAAATGCCAAATCTGTTTGTGTGGAATAGGCTGATGGGGGTAGAGTTAATTACTATTGATAGCTCCTTCAAAGTTCCAGCAACTGCCACTGCAAAGCATAGCGCACACACTCCTTTATTTATTAGATTGCATGAAGCATGGATGGATTGACTAAGAGCCTGCTCTCTTTTATAAAAGTTCAGAGCTTCTAACAATCTTACATAAAATTATATTGTGAAAATCACAGATTGCAAATGCTTAAAATCAGAAGTTTAAAATGATTGCACAGGGAGTAAATACATATAAACTACAAAGACTTGCAAAAACACAAGAAAGGCAATACAAACAGTCATAGGCAAATTAAATGCTTACATTTTCTCTGAAAACTTGTGCAACTAAATGTTTCTAACTGCCTCCTGAAAGGGTTGAGCACAAGAGATCTTTGACAGAAAGGAGTGCCATAAAAGTAGTGCCACCATCAAGGAAGCCCAATGTGCCACACTGTTCTGGGGCACAGCCAGGTGGACTTCTCTGGCTGTTTTGAAATCCCAGATGTTATGTGATGGATCAGGTTGACTTCTAAATACCTGGATCCTGAGCTGTTTACTTATTTCTTAATTACGTATTTCTTAATTAAACTGCTTATACCCCTAATTATATCCAAGAATCTCAGGGCAGTGTACAACAAAATTAACACAGTTAAAATGATTCAATATATAAGAATAATTTGAAGCAACTACAAGGAAAATGAAAAATGAAAAATTAAGTACAACTACAAATTAAATCAATAAGAGTTGAAAACAGAATGAACTTGTCATTCTCTATAATTGTTTAAGATGAAGTCACAAAATGATAAATTGTGTAATCTGGTATACATCTACCCACTCATTTTGATGGAAAGTGGGCATAGGCTCGCAGCTTAATTGTCCAATTGGATGGTCAAAAAATCCCTCTCACTGCCTCCCCATTTCTGAGGAAATGTGACAACATATCCAAACATATACACAGTTAAACCAGATGGAAATAAGTGTCCCAGCTTAAGTGGCCTGCTGATTGATTGCACTTTCAGCATATTCAAAACTGAATCTTTTTATTACCTCTTCAATGTAAAATCTTTGATATAAAATCTTGACTTACATTTTCTTATGATAGGCTAGGGATAATAATGTATTCCTCGGAAAATCCATACATAAATGAAAAGAGGAATGTGAACAATCATTGGCAATAGTCAGAAATAGATGGTTTGTCTTTGTACTGAAAGAGATGAGAAGAAAAGTTACCGGGCGGACAAAAATAAGACTTTAGCTGTACTACCCAGACTTTCAACTGGCATTCATATGAAATTTTTATTCCATAACTTTGGAGGAAATAGGGACAATCTTGCCTGGAGTTTGCAGTTTAGAGAAGGGTATTTAGAATTCTTAGTCAGAGACCTCTAGTGCCTCAACAAACTGCAAAACCCAAGATTCCATAGGATATTGCCAAGGCAGCTAGAGTGGAATCAGAGTGCTAGAACTGTGTAATGTGAAATGGTACCTGGCTCAACAACACTTGGAGGACCACCTCTGGGCAAAACATGATAAGTTACAGAAATTTATCCCACTGAATCTGCATTACTGTGACCTTCAAATCTACTTTCCAAGTTCATTTGGTTCCCCTGTTTTTGTCATAGGTAATATTTTGTAACTTGATAATTTCGTAGAGGTTAGGAATCTATTTACATCACACTTCCACAACAATCCATCTTCTGGAAGGCTACCATCCTGCAACTTAAGTTTTGGAGAGACTGGCTTTGAGTAGCCCATTGTATCTCTATCTGGTTGTTACATCAAAGTCTCTTTACCTCTTTATGCTGTGACATCAGAATGTTCATCCCACTTGTTGTTTTTTTTTAAATGTAGTAATATCTGTCAGGAGAGCCAGCATGGTTTGAGCATTGGCAACTAGGGTTCGATTCCCTTTTTGGCCATGGGAACTCATTGGGTGACTTTGAGTGTGTAACACACTCTCACCTCCAGAAAACTCCATGGGATGTTTGCCTTAGGGTTGCCATAAGTTGGAAACTACTTGAAGGCCTACAACAACGATGAATATCTTGCACCTAGAGCAGATGTCCAGCATTGCTTTTTCTTTTGCTAAACTATTGTAATCTTCTATCTTTTGGAAGATATGAGAGCTAGTGGTGGATGTCTCTAGCAAAATGATTAGCTGGCAACAGAAAATGTGAAGTCACAAGACTTCCTGCTTCAAGTGTCTAGTAGAGAAAGAAATAAACTTACTTTTCTTTGTAAAATTTATATAAAACCAGTTTTATTCATGAAAACTTCACATGTGAAATCAACATAGATTCATCTTTGCGGGAAATAGAAAACAGACAAACATGAAAGTGGCATCTAGTTAGTATAGGGATGCAAGATTGCCAAACACCATTATCTTGATGTATACTCCATGTACTATCAAGTAAAGTATAAAATAAAAGGAAAGAATAGCTTGTTTTCCCAACATCCACACCTAATACTTAGTCACCTTTTTCTCTTATCCAGTTTTGCAACTGAAAACAAAGATTTCTGCTGCTAATCTGTGATAAATAAGCTGTTAATAGTGATGCTTGTGAAGATCACCAGAAGACAGGAAAATCTGGTGGGACATATCATCTTGGATCAGCAGGAATTGGCATGTGGCACTAATGGATAAAATAACACACAAAATTCAAGGCCTGAAAAGATTATGACCAGGAAGCAAGTTTATTGAGACTTGGTTTCCCTTTATTATCTTAAATACAGACAGTGAATCCTCCCTCCATTTTTTCAGATTTCTAGTAAAATGTTGTCAAATTTGTTTTACTGGAAGTATCTTGTAGGTCTCTTTTATGTCTAAGTGAGGTCTGAAAATACATCTGTTTTCTACGTCAATTCCCTGAATGTATGTGTGCTAAAAAATAGATTTCTTTTTTCAAGGGGCACATGATCATCATGTCTTTTTTGAGGGCAAGATATACTTGTTCAGCACATCCTTGCTTCACACTGTACATGCTATACTTGGACTAGTCCATAATCCCAAGGGAAAGGACTACCATTGACTGTAATGTCCACACACCAAAACATGCATATACTAATACCAATACTTCCCGCTAAATATTAAGTTTGATAGATTACTGTTAAACAGGGAGTGGGAGATATGTCCATGCTCTATAGAGATGATGTCAAGATAGCTTGGAATATTTCTTACCATGCACTCCCTCTTATCTGAGAAGACAGGAAGACATGCCAAAGCAAGACTGGTTATCACATAGGCCTGCATCTCTCAGCAGACACCCATGTTTGATACTTGAGGATGCTGTAGTTATCTGAGTAGATCCATGCTTAACTCTCTGGGCCATAAGCCGAGGCTGTCGCATGTAGGTTCCTTGACTCTGTAAGACCTCTCTCTGCACTGATCACAAGGAGCTCTGAAGCTCTTTGGAATGAAAAATGAAGGTGACAGAGGCCACAGTTGAAGGTTCTTTTCTTAAATATACATAACTAAGATCTGAGGGGATCAGGAAGTGATTAGCACTACTGCAATCTTCTTTCAGACTTCAAACGTTCAAAGGAAGCAGTATCTTCTCAACAAGAAAGAAATGTCATCCCCAAACATCTGAGTCTGGTCTCAAAAGCTGACACTCTTAGGAAAGAGTCCAGAGGGAAATTCGCCTTTCCTGCAATATTTTACATCTACAACAAAACAAAAAATACCCCCGTCCCAGGAAGATGGAAGTCCCAGAGAAACCTGTTTCCGTTCCTTTAGCATTCTACAGATGAAGCAGTAGACAAATCACTTATAATTAAATGTGTTAATATTGCCTTTTGAACACTTGTTCAGATACTTGGCCAATTCTATGCTGTTGTTCATCTCCTAAAAGCCAGCGTAGAAACTCGATTCTTATCTCTCTCTCTCAATTTTTTTAATGATAAACCTGTAACTCCATTGTTCTGATAGTCTAATTGGCGCTATATATATATATATATATATATATATATATATATATATTAAAAAATATTAAACATAGCTGCCTGTATATACACACACACACATATACATACATACATATTGGCAGATCTGTTTAATTGGCATAAAATAGAAATCATATACAATGACTGGATAAGGCTATGTGGAAGAGGAACTGACTGGAAAAACAGGTCAGAGATTATCCCAGAGCATGGCTGAGTTCAGCTTAACAGCTCTTGCAAGGAGAACAAAAGGCATCTCCAGAGAAGAGCAAAACCCCCTGTGGTGTGAATATCCTAGTGGAGCCATAAAAACTGGCTACCAACTTAATTTGACATCCATTCGTTGGAAAATTCAAACAAATGGTTTTTGCTTGTTTGATAACTCTGGTTCAGGAAAACAGGAAGATTTCAAACAAATCCATAATTGCAGCATCCTCACACCTATGATCCTTTTCCTGATCCCTGATCACACTGCCATCAAAAACTTCTGCCATCCACATGTTAAAAATCGTCACCACACATTATGAAAAGTATGAAAAGGCCTAGGATTTGGATTCTCCAGGTGACCCTGCCATTTGAAGTGATTTGAGTTTGCTTAACCACATCTGTGAAATGTTGGATGACATGCACATGTGACTAGAGAAAAGGTCTTTTCAGTCATGTATCCCAACTATGATGTATGGATTTTTCTTTCCAAGAAAATTCACCTGATGTTAACATTACATACTTTTAAGCAGCAGGGAAGAACATTTTAAAACAATTTTTGCATTGAAACATACTGCTATTTTAAGGTGGTGTCAGTTTGTTACACTTTTTCTTGCTTTTGCAAACTGCCCTGGGTGGATTGTAGGGAGTTATATACTGATCTTTTAAATATATTGAAATAAACAGAAGCAGTTTCCTAGACACTATTGCTGCAAGAATTTCAACCTTGCTGCCTTTTAAGTTAGAAAGCATCACACAGTACAAGCTTCAACTGTCATATTAGGTCTGCTCTCATTGAATCTGAATAGTCTCCCAAGCTTATTTCATTAGTTTCCTGGCATCAAAGACTAGGCAAATAAAACAATTCAGGTATTTAATGGCTATGTCACTTGCAACAAAAATTCATCTTAACTCAGACAGCTATGGATTTGCACAGCAGCCATTCAAAAATAAGCCTCCCTCATTACCATAACTTCTCACACAATGGGGAAACTAATTTAAGAACTATGAGGTCGTGGCTGAAGTGATAATATAATATGGCAAGATGCAGGCCTCTGTAAGTAAAATTCATTAAAAGAACTGTGGAGATGGACAGACGTAATTTAGTTCTGTCCTTCCTGCTTCTGTGCAACTGTTTATCTGAATGGCTGCAGTATAATTTGCATAGGGAATTTATGTCCTCACTAAAGACAGAGAGAGAGAGAAAGAAAACCCTACAGAACTGAATTCTTGACTGTAAAGGCAGGAGTGCTTGTTCTCCAGTTAGAATTCATGCTGCAATTGCTGGAAATACTTCTGCTTTATTCTTAAAATTACTCCACTAGAATGGCAAGAAGTTTTTCTTCCCAGCTTCGT
This sequence comes from Iguana delicatissima, assembly GCA_948472985.1. Classification (NCBI taxonomy): domain Eukaryota; kingdom Metazoa; phylum Chordata; class Lepidosauria; order Squamata; family Iguanidae; genus Iguana; species Iguana delicatissima. The sequence continues at coordinate 123,785 of CAOKZL010001701.1, read as the reverse complement.
TTTGATCTTTTAAGGAGGCAGAGGGAGATTAGATGTATAGCTTAGATGTACAGATTGTGAGACCCTAGTGAATATGCATTATGATATTTGGGTGCACACAGCCAGTTTCAAATTATAGTCTGTTTAGACTATAGTGAATAAATTTGCTTGGTATAGTAAATGCTAGCAGCATGGCATAAGAACAACTGAAAGGGTGGTTAGCATCTCTGATTGATTTAGGCTGCGGCCCTATATGAGTTTACATCAGTGTTACTCCAAAATGTAGGTGCCACAAGCCCCATGATGTCAGATGCCTCTTGCAAAAATGGGGAATGAACTAGCTCAAAGAGGAGGCTTGCGAGAGGGGGGGTAACTTAATGAGATCTTTTCTCCCAATGTTTATGGGCTCATACAGGAAAAGAACCAGCCAAAGATTCAAAAGTAAGCTAAAAATGTGTTTTTATGGGGGGGGGATTCAGTCATGCACACACACAAAATACAAACAGTCAAAACATTCACACAAGAGCTAACTGAAGGAGAAAGGGACGGGGAAAAATTATGTATAGAGAGGCTGAGGGGTTTTGGGGGATTTATAATTACCAGTCCAGAAGAGTAGTAAAGAGCAGAAATGTGTTTTGGCATAGGTAGGATTTAAGGACAGTTCTCATGCAGGAGCCAGATGGACAGAGTGATGTGTAGACCTTCGAGAGACCGCATCCTGCCCATCCTGAAATCAGGGATATTTGTACCCAAAAAATAGCCTGTGACAGTGGGGGAATATGTGCAGTTCAAAGTGTAGAACACTGGGAGTTGCAGTACAGACAATGGACTATCAACCCACTACTGTTCGCAGTGTTTGGGTAACAAAGACATAATGTGTGTTGTAATAGCTGTCTATTGTGGGTGCTATGAAGCGAGAGGAAGGAGTCTAGGTGCACAGGGGATGGGTATCTGTCAATCAGTGTCCTGGTGGGCTTGTCACAATTGCATTCCTTGGGGAAAACTCCACCTTCTGCTTAAGCCTATTATCCACAGGAATGGCATTTATTTGCCTGACAGATGACTCAGTCTTACCTGGAGGGAGTTTTGGGCTGACCTGCCTTTCACAGTCGGAATTTCCCCCATTGGTTTGACCTCTCTGTCACCTCTCAGGTTTGATTTTGATATCAGAGCCAATTAATACAGTTGCCAATCCAATTAGGTATGGTGCCCATCCAAACCATACTGATATCAGGGACCTCCAAAGCGGGGTCTTACATCAAAACACAGAAACAGAAAGTGCAGCTTTGTACCCACTTGGACAATTGGTCCATTTAGCTCAATATTGTCAACTCTGATCAGCATGCAACTCTCCCTGTTGATCTCCCATCCAAATACTAATCAGACCCTGCCTGCTTGTCTTACACAAATAACTAAAATTGGTGTGCACCAGGAGGTCTGATGGAAGAAATGCCATACTAATCTGTGGTTAGGATTATTAGTAATTCTTGGCCTTGGAGGAAGAGCAGAAGAGGCAGGCACTTTTCCATCATGCCTAGGCCCAGAAGCAGATGGAAGGCCTCCCTCCATCCCAACAGACACTGCCCTCTGACCTCAGAGGGAGAGAAAAAGAGACAGTATCTGCTGAACTTCATCCTCTCCCACACTGCCATCCCTTTTCCTTTTGTATCATGTCTGAATTAGATTGTAAGCCTGAGAGCAGGCAACTGTTTTGTTGTTCTTTCACTTATAAAGCACCATGTGCAGTGATAGTGCTATAGAAATAGATAATGATGATGATGATATGATAACAATAATTATCACTGGAATGTACTTAGATCTGAAATAGTAGAATGAAATAGTAGTATTGCAATCTGTTTACTTCTTCAGGTAGAAGGCAGTAGGAAAAGAGGAAAACCCCATTACAGGTGGAAAGATTCAATTAAAGAAAACACATTCCTGAATCTGCACGACCTGAGCAAGGAAGTTGATGATAAGATGACTAGGAGGTTTCTCATTAGGGTCACCAAAAGTTGAAGTCGACTTGACAGCGGTTAACAATAAAAAAAAAAGTTGGTATGGGGGGTTGTGTCAGAGTTCTTTTGTATGTTAATGCAGCATGAGGTAGTTAGGATGTGTTTGCTGAGAGATGAGTCTTTTAATTGTGTCATTATGTTTTAGTTTTAGATTAGTTTGCATTAATTTAGTCTGGTTTTAGTTCTAATTATACATGCATAAGGTTTGTGTGTGATTGTTTCTCTTTTTTCTATTCTTTTCTTTTTTTGTTTTGTTTTGATTTAGAATCATAGAGTTGGAAGGGTCATTGAGCAGAAATATACAGTCAAAGCACTCCCAACAGATAGCCATCCAGCCTTTATTTAAAAACTTCCAAAGAAGGAGACACCATTACATCAAGATCGTGCATTCCACTGTTGAACTTCTCTTACCATGAAGAAGTTCTTCCTAATGTTTAAGTGGAATCTCTTGTTTGTATCTTCTGTTAAAGCTAATAAGTATTAAATCCCCATCCCCCAAGAAATTCAGCGTTCTCTATCTATGGGCTAGGAGCCTTGAACAGGAATGAGGTAGCCTTAGTTTCAAGAGAAGTTACTTCGATGTTGCTAATGGAGCTATAATTTTATTACTTGGCTTTTACTGCCTTTTGTCCCCAGCCCACACATGCCACGAAGAGGAGTCTTTTTCTACCTGTGTCAATGTTCCTCCAAACCATTTTAATGGGCAACAGAAGTAACATCTGAGACAAAATGAAGGCATATGATCCTAACATTGTCACTTTTCTTCTACTGTATGATTTTAAACATCTGTACCTAATGAAGAAATCAGTGTAGCTTCAAAAGTTTGCATGATGTATTTTGTGCTTTTTACTGTCAATGATGGTTGATTTTGGCTTTTATTAGATTTCATAGATATTTTCCCACAATTACCATATCTCTGTGTGCCAACACAACTCACTGGATTGGAAAATAGAGAAGAACCAGGCACTTAAGTGTGAGGGCAACACCTTTCCAGATTGTGAGCCACCAAACAGTGATGAGTCAGTGTAGTATAGTGATTTGTGGTAAAGTGGCTAATGGTTTGGACTAGGGCTCTGAGATTCAAAGATTTGAATCTTTGCTCAATTATAAAAATCCACTAGGCGACCTTGGGCAAGTTATACTCTCTCAGCCACAGAGGAAGGCAATGGTAAACCCCCTCCAAACACATCTTGGCAAGAAAACCCCATGATAGGCTTTGCCTTAGGGTCACAATAAACTGAGAATAACCTGAAGCTACATGACGACAGCAGCAGCAATAACAACTAAATGGCAACAGAAGTGCAGCTAAAAATATTAAACCAAAAAAAGGAAACACAGTGCTCTTTCCTTCTGTGCTTCCATGGTTTAATGATTATGAAGTGTTTCTCATTAAACAGCAAATTCAAAGTCAGCCTTTGGTCAAATTAACATTGCTTATTCATCAATGAAAACTGCTCTCCATGATATGCTGAATCAGGGGCAGTTTCAGGATTCCTTAAAAGGAAGAGGAAGCTTAATTGGTATTAAGCCAACTGGAATTGCCCCCATAGGACCTACCTAGTGACTGAGATGATGCAGAGATGTAGGCTTTTTTATGTGTGTAGATTTTAAAAATGTATTTACCAGGCAAATATGCTACTAAGGGCTAAAGTCTGTAGGATACACAAGTAAAAGCACCATAGGAGTGAACAGGAATTGACTTAGCAAGGAACACCTATGCCATTTGGCCACCATCCTTTAAATACAGACACTCAAACGCAGGAGACTGTGAGACTGAGCCCCTGGTGAAGGGGATGGAATCCTAATAGTCCACTGCAACTGTACCTCCCTGCCTCAAGACTTGCCTGCTACTGAACAAAGAATCCAGGTAGGCAAAACTGAGAGAGGTTACACCTCCAGCTTCATCCAGCCAGGTCTTTATAAAGCAAGGCAGGTCAGCTTGTACACCCAGGATCAAGTCCTGGATCAAGTCTATTCTTCCATTTATCAACCTGGCATTGAACAGCACCATTTCAGCCTGGAGGTCTATTGCCAAGGCTATCCATATTGTCTGAAATAGTTCTGGCCTGGATTGTATTGACTGATTTGTCAGTGGGAAGATGGTCTTTACTGTATCTATACACTCAGACACGAACAAAGAGGCACTGGTTCCTCTCATTCTCTGACTCTAAAACTGCCATTGAGTTAGGGCTAGTCAATGTCATTTCACCGCCTACAGTTAAACATAAGAATGGTGCACTTTCTGTTCTACAGAAAATGACTGTACTGACAGATAAAATATTCTTCAGCACTGACAATGGGGCAACATTGTCCACTGCACTTGAAAGCAGCAGGTCAGCTTACAGGATGTTGGGGAGTCCCCCTGGCATGAAGTTCTTTCTCCTCTAGTATTTTCATGCTTTTTCTTAGCCTCTGTCAACTGAAGTGAGTGTTTCACACTGCCAAAAGATAGGGCAGCCCTTGAATTCTGTATGTTGTCTTAGCTCTCTTTTGACATGTCTGTGATAGTATAACACAATAAAATCATGATGCCAAGCAATTCAGATGATTTGCCTGCTCTGAACACATGCAGTCTGGATTCAGGAAATGAGTTGATTAAACTGTAGCCCAGAATCTAGATGTAAACTGAGGATACAGCTTTTTGGAGAAAGGGAAAAGAGCACTAAGGACTCACAAAGTTCACATGCTTTGACCATACTAGCATGCAATGATTTGAAAGCAAAGTTCCATAGATTTCTCCACTGGAAAGGAGGCAAAATAATCTCTAACATTGCTTTAATTCACCATCAGTTTCTGGAAATGGCATCTGTTTAGATATCACCAGGGATTCCTCTAAAGAGTCTGCTGCCAACCTCAAACTTAATTATTCTTTTAAATCCATGCTTTGATTAAAAAAATTCCAAAAGATAGCTAACAAAATTCTTTTAAAAACACAATGCACATTTTAGAACTGTTAATCAAAACTGCAGAAAAATGAAATTAATCAGATTTTCCAATCTATCAATAGCAGGAATATAGTTTGATAACATACTAAATCCTCCAAAAAACTACTTCTGCCAAACAGCTGAAAGTCATTATAGAAGAAACAAGCTGGATATCAATTTCATGGTCCCCATTGAGAAAAACTAGGCTTGAGTAATCGTGCATCCTGCCTTGGACAGTTAACATACTGAGGTTGTCCTGAAGTCATCCTCAATATGCAGAGAAGCTCACATGGAAGAAAGTGGTCCACTAACTTGGTCCTTCTGTCTGAAGATTCAGATCAGTGAACAAGAGACTATCTTGGATTGTCTCACATCCTTTGAAAGATTTCACTATTATCCACAGATTTTATTCATGCTTTCAAAAGAAATTCTGGACTTTGCAGTCCAGATTGAAACTCAGAGAGAGGGGTCAGACTGAAAATGCAGCGAGTTTATGACTCTGAAATGTAAAATAAAGAGATTTATGAGATAAAGAATTAAACTTTAAGTATTTACATTCAGTGATAAATTAACCTTTTGATATTCCCCTGCCATTCTAATTGGTGAGTAATTAAAAGAAGCTACTTTTAAAACCCAAAGTTTATAAATCTAGAATATTTGCATTTCATTCCAGAAAGCAAACAGGTTTGCTCGTATGATGACCAAAGGAAAGAAGAAACTTTAAATTGAAAATCTTCTGAATATTTATTTAATGGATTTGAATTGTAATGAAGTTAAGAAGTTGAGAAGAAGACCGCAGAACTGCCAACAGTAGTAAACTCAAGGTGATATTTTTGTAGTAGTTTTCTGGCTTTTAAGAATTTTAGAAAGTGAGATCTCTTCTTAGAGCTCTTTCCGGTAATATCTTGTTAGATCATTTGAAACACCTATCAGTTAAATATGATAGGTGATTCAAATGATCTAACAAGACATTACCTGAAAGAGCTCTAAGAAGAGATCTCACTTAAAACAGTGTTCCTTAAAAAAATAATTATCTCCACTTTTTGTAACTACAGTTTGTACCAGTGCATTTCTAACACAAAAAAGAAAAGCCTACTTGAGAGGAGGAAAACCCCCTCACATCCTATATCAAGAAATTTCCATCAGTCTTAAATTGTGGAAAGCTGATTGCAATTTATCACTTGAAAAGGAACATAGTGTAAGGCTGGGGTTGGGAAACTATGGCTCTCCCAACATGTTTGTGCTGTAGTGTCCATTATTCCTGATCACTGGTAATGCTGTCTGGGTCTGGAAGGAATTGAAATCCATCAAGATCTTGAGAAGCATAGTTCTTCAACTTTGCTCTAAGCTGGAAGCGGATAGCTGTGCTTGGATGTGGTTGTTGTTGTTGTTGTTTTGCCTCTGTGCTACCTAGTAGGCCATACCAATGGGTTTTGAATGACCTGAATGTGAACCAATGGGTTCAGAATGGCCTGGAAGTGATGTGACATCACTTCTGGGTTCACTTTTGAGCCAAAACAGCCATTTCCCTGTCTGGAGTGGTTATGGGGGCAGGGGAACAACTTAAATAGTCACATTTTTCAGTGATACTGTGTTGGCTGGAGCAATTTTTAAGAACCCATTTCTCCGTTTTTTTTTTAAATGGAAGTCTTGTGGATCTTGGAAGTTCACAAAAGATTTGGGGCCACATGCCACCCGTGGTCTGTACCTACTCCATCCCTCATTTAAGCATTGACTTTTTTCTTATATTCTTTCATGTATTGTATGATTAGAAAACAACACTAACAGGAAAGGTTTCTTTATGAATAACATACATTTTCTATTCCTGATGGTAGAAGCAAATACCCTTGCCACTGTTTCTTCCTTTTTCTTTCTTTCCCTGTATCTTTACTTTTAGCAGACATCTAGCATGGACAAGTTTGACAGGCGAAGCTTTTCCTGATATGACCATCTTAGTATTCACCAGTTTTATTTTTTCATATGAAGCTACTGTTCTGATCATTGAAACAGGGCCAGACATGGAAGTAGAATGCAGATGAACACTACTGGCGGGAAAAGCACTACGCTGCTACTTCCACTATGAAATATTTCATGAGTACCATGAATAAAAGATATCTCTGGAATACCAACTAAGGGTGGGTTGGGAGTCATTTGCCAAGGCCTTGTTTGAATACAGCCTACACAGAGCTTATGCTTGGGTTCTGATAACCCAAATAATGATTCATGCTTTGATTCTCAATTGTGAGTGCTATTATGATGATCAGCTGGATTACTCAAGTTATCTCACCATCATTTCATTCTTTTACTCTGACAATAATGTTACAAGAGAAATGTAAGTGGAAGAAAATTAAGAATTCATTATGAGAAGTCTAGTCAAAATGATGCCTCACCAAACAGGATTATGCCCTAACGAAAGCAACCACTATGAATGAAATGTGTCCTTCAGTTGAAGGATTCTGTAGATTTAAGAATTAATGGCTTTCATGAACATTTATAATTATGGAATATTATTTGCTGGTTAGCACAATAATAGGGAAGATACTTTCCATATTTTCTGACATTTCACATATGGAATCCAGGATACATGTTCAAACAACATCAGAATGTGGTCAAAATGGTGAAAGTTATTAATGCTGCAAGAGAGTGCAGCAGTTTGCTTTTACCTGAGTCTACTGGAAAGGGTAAGATTGTGCTCCTTGCTGTCCCTTCACTGAGTCTAATGCAAACTACCTTTGCACTTTGAATTCAGTTTTCACCAAATGAACTAAGCTGAAAAAAGTAGGAGGAGAAGAAAAAACTAGGACATTTTAAAAGCAGATGAAAAAAATGCCTGGGGTTAATTGGGACTGTTCCTGCCAAATTAGGATAGTTGGAGAATATATTTTTCATTTACCTTTACTGGATCAAATGAAAATCTTTTAGTATATTGGTTGGAATCCAGATTCTTTTCTACTGGTTGGAATGTCCTCTGAACATGGGATTATTTTGTTGGTATGTACCCTAAGGTTTAAGCAAATGGCAAAAATTGATATGATACTGTTGCACAGATATACCTAACGTCAGCTGGACACACTGATAAAATTTCATGGATGAGGTTGGACAACTGCATACTAACAGCTTTGTCTGGAAGCTCCCAGCTTTTCCAGAGGTGCCTGGAGATATTTCCAAAGACTATCACAATCACAATTCTCTGAAAAGCAATTAACTTGAGAAGTTTAATCCTCCTCATTCTTCTCCACTCCTACTGAGGGTGGGGATGGGGGAAACAAACACAACCACTTTCTTGCAAGAGTAGGTGCCTGATGTATAATTTGCAATGAAATATCATGAACTCTGCCATGCTACATAAGCGTTTAATTAGGGTAATTTAACACATTGTAACTTACCAATGGATTTGCATTGAGTGTGCTTCAAACAGCTGAGTTTCAAAATAATGCAGTGATTTCCTCACCACTGAAACTTCAATGGGCTTTTGCAGCTGTGGAATCTCATGAATCCAACACTCATGCAGGCAGACAAATGATTTTTCCAGGAACTTAAGAGCCATAAAAATAACTGCAAAGCCATTCAACCCTTGTTCTCCCCACCCCTGCTTCCCCACCAAAAATGGATTAACCATTGTGGCTCCTTCATCAAGAGATGTTTTGAAAAGAGAATTCAGAAGGGTATGGTGTAGTGGTTACAGCAGGGGTGAGGAATGTGTGGTCTTTAGATGTTGATAGCCTGCAATTCTGGTCAGCCTTAGCCAGCATAGCTAAGAATATGGAATAACAGTAGTTCTAGTCTAGCAAAATATGTGGAAATCCATGCATTCCTGTTCCTTGGGTTAGGAGTGGAGACTAGGATAATAGAAATCCAGGCTCAAATCTTCACTCAGGTGTGAGGCTCACTGGGTGATCCCAGGGCAATAACCAGTTCCTGGACTACTTTATAAAGTGGGTGTGGAGGAAACCGTATCATTGATGCTTTTCAGAACACTTTGGAAAGAAAGATAAGCTATTCCAGTGTCAGTGTCAGAGAATTTTTATGATGAGACTGAAATTAAACTACAGAAAATAAGTAAATATTCTACAGAAATAGGGAAGAACAAAGATGGATAAAGCTGTGGGCAGGGTGGATCAACAGGTGCATGTTTACTCCTTTCTTCAGGACGTTCTACACATGGCAGTATTATCTCTTGTGTTCAGTTATTAAAGAATTAGAGGGCAGGACCCTTCCTTGCTTGTGCAAAATCTGGAAAATTTTGTAGTTATGATCTACCAGAGGTTGGTAAAGACAATGGCTGAGGTAGGAGTTGTAGTCCAAGAAAGTACCACATTCTAGCCATGTAATTTACACGTGTCCAGATGATCTGTTCTCATTAGCTGTCCTCTCAGATTTCTGAAAGATCCTGTCAATGTTCTGAATGTTCTCCTGTCAGTGTTCTGCAATCTTGTGCCTGCCTGATCCCAGAAATATATAGTTGAGCAATAAAGGGATTCTACCACTATTTAAAAAGAGAAGTACTCTGAGTTGTCCAGCTATAGTCCCTCTGTGCTGTAATAGTTGCTGTATATGTCACTTATTCTAAGGGACATGCAGCCACAACACTTTCTCAGAACTGTAACTGTGCCCACTAGCCAATGGTTTGTGGACCCTGGCCTATGGAGTTGGCGGTTACACAGAAGTGGATGCTTCTATTTCAGTCATCCACTGCAAAGTGTACTCTGCTTGAAGCTAAGATAAGAAAGTGAAAACATGACAGTTAACCTTTTTCACACTTTTTTTTTCTTAAAAAAAATCCTTAGATTGAAAAGCAAATGCCAATTTAAATTCCATGAATTCTCATCTAGCATTTACATTTATGTCACCTTGCTGGGCTAAAAATCTTTCAAGACTGCAAGTGAAACCTCCCATTTGTTATTTCATCCATCCCTGCCCCATTCCTTAATGTTGATCTTGAGAGCAAAGGAAACTCAATTTCTCACCCACCCACCAAAAAAGAAAGAGACTAGAACAACATACACACACAGGAAGACTGCAGAAAACATAAACATTTTTCTATAAATGATAGCCAGAACTCTCACAGTCCTCCCTCAGCCCTCACTTACATAATAGTAAAAGTCTTAGACCTTCCATGCCCATCAAAAATATTCCAGAAGAACAATTCACAGAACTCCTTTCAAGAAAGAGAGACAGATATAAGTTATGGTGGTAATTTGAAAGCTAAGTCTTTGATTGCGTCATGGTCCCATTCTGCCTTGAAAGGACCAGGTTCACAAACACGTAATCAGATAATCTGCATCATTTATCACTCATGACATTCCCAAAATACTGAAGTGTGAATCTGAAAAAGACATGGAAAATATAGACAAACTCACATAGGGACGTGGGCACTTCCATATGTCATGTACAGTGGCCTTTCCCCTTGTGAAAGTGGAAAAATGGCAAATAACTCCTCCTCGCACTGCAATCCTCTTCTGATTCCCTTGCCTCTGGCCCCAGCACTAGTACAAAGAAGAAAAAAGACATAGTAAAGGGCTCATGTACTTTCCCTTCAGACAGGGAAGAGTGGAGTGCTGAGTTCTGGTCTTCTAGCTACTTCCAGTCACTATCTTGAGAAAGAAGATTCCTCCCACACAGTAGGACTAGGAGCATAGAGAGCACCTGACAAATCAGTGGCCCTTACATAGCAGAATATGTAGCCATTTGGCAGAGAGGACCTGCCACCAGCAGTGGGGGAGGGGCTTTGCTCACCCAAAAGGAAAAAAATAAAATCCATTTTAAACACAAGCCTTCTAAGCCTGGAGTGAGGAATGCAAGGGGGAGAAGAGGGAGGAGGCAAGCATGTGTCTACAAATAATCAAATTTGTGAAGGTCAAACCAGCAAATGTGGAGGGAGGATTGTATTCAGAATCTGGCAAGTTCCTCCTCAGAATCCTTTTCTTCCAGCATTTCATGTCATTGTTGTAGTTTTTGAAGCAGTCTCTTGTAGCTGTTTTCATTCTAGAGACCTACTGCTGAGGCTGTCAGCCTTTAACAAAGCTGTGATTAGGTGAGAAAAAAAGAAACAGCAATTAGGAGAAGGAAAAGATATTTCCTACTTGGTTGTTTGAATTTGAGATGCATTACACCCAGCCTGTAGTGATGATAGCTGTCAGTCTAAAAACTTTTAGTTCATAAATATTTGCTGTTGTATCTGAGTGGACCAAAAACACGCTAGAAAGTTGGGGTATATATACCCACATGCCCTTTGATCTGTTTATCTGAGTGTATAACCACTTGTCTGTACTTATGTCCAGAACTTTACACAATTCCCCAAATCTATGGGGATTTTAGTACAAAACCCACATTTTTCTCAAACTCTTCTTAAATCCCATTAATTTTAGTGATTAAGTATGAGCAAACCTGCATCCACTGCAGTGAACAGAGACTTCTATGGGACAATCCATGTATAAAATCACAATATTCTTATATTTTATGTTTCACATGCTAACTACACAGCCTTCCTCAGTGTGACTCAAGAAGCATCTGTTTTGATACAGTTTTATATGAATATCTCACAATCAAGTTGACACATTATCTTCTGCTTTTTTTTGTACAATATGCTTTCCTCCTCAAGTCTCAGTATGACTTCAGGTCTCAAACTTAGTAAGACAAGGTGAATAAGAACACTCCCTCACAAACTCACTAGCGTTAATAATAATAAAGGAGCACATTTTTCTGGGGAGTTTCAATGGCAACCATTTTGTTAAAAATAACATTCCAACTCAAGAAATTACTAGCACATTAACAAATAACTGACCACATGCATAGCCTGTAAAAAAAACATTAATGTTACTGGAAAGAAAACATGGCATGAGAAATATTACACACAAACAAAAGCACACTATGTTAACAAAAATGAGCCATAGATGAGATTTAGAACCATTTTCTGATCCCAGCTGTTTATTTATTTGGTTAAGGATGAAGAAAACTTTATCTGGGGGAAAGAAGATACTGGACTTTCACTATTCAACAGATAAGAACCTCTCATTTGTTCTGAGAGGCAAAATTTACAAACATTGATAGGTTGTTATATTAGCTCTCCCAGCACTTTCTCACACACTTGTTTTTCATTATAGCATTGCTAGACTCTAACAGTTAATGACCTAGTATGGGGTAATTAGCCTATCTGGCCTGCTAGGTTTAAAAAGAAGAAGAAGAAACAGAAATACTTGTGTAGCAGGGTGTGGAGTGTATATTAAAAGCCACCCTAAGGGTCAGTTTGTTCTAATAGGAGGAGTTGGGTTTAATAATCAGCTACATAACAGCCTCACAATGTTGACCTGGAGGTATTTAACCATATGGTAATATCACTGGTACACCTGAATTCTTAGAATCGCTCATATCAGGTGGGTAGTCAAGAAAACATTGAACTAGCTCTATGTTTTCCTGTTTCTAAAATGGGTATCTACCATGCAGAAAATGGCAGGCGTCTATCAGAGATAAGATGGTCTAGGGTGTAGCTCAGAGGAAGGTTAATTGAACTCAATTGGCTTCATTTTGGCATAAACGTGGCTGAACCTGGATGATTTGCATATGTGTAGTTGTTGTAAACAACTTGTCTCTTAGATCTGGCTTTTGGGGAAAATGCAGTAGTTCTTAACCTGTCTCCTTTAACCAAGTGATCTATTAAATTAAAGAAGATCTTGGGTAGAGTTTTGATACCCTTTATAGATTTCTTTGCATTTCAAAATGTTTATTTAATTTAATTTATCTATTCTTTATGCATACAGGCATGTTTGTTGAGGCTCATATCTAGAGATTGCTGTTAATGCCACCGTTCAAACCTGTAATGAATCAATGAACAATAAAAAGAAGTATCTGAGCGCTTGCAGAATATCTTATTTCCAGGCTAGCAAACCTCTGTCAGCAGGCATGTTTGGTCAAAGGCTGGAACTTCCAGGCAGCAGAGTCTTAGTGTTTCTCTTTCAGGTCCTTAAATTTAACCCCTGTTACTTATCCTTGTGTTTGGTTTTATACTCAGTTCCACAGCCTGTACTTGAGTAGCTTTACTCTTCTGATTCCTCTATTCAGATTTGTCTTCAAGCTGCTTCTTAGAGGACAGCCAAAGGCAGTGGTTATGCTGGCTGTGGTAAAGTGGGAGCTGTTGTCCAAAAGTATAACTTTTTTGAGCTCTGTGCAGAATGTAAACAAACTCTTAAGTATGAAAACGCTTGCCTGAATTTTTATTTCTCCCTGATAGAACAGAATTTATTTCTGGACTTGTTTTGGGTTGAAAATATTGTTGTAAAGTGAAATATACCAGACCATTGTTCACAAGAAAACTCTCTGAAATGGCTAGCTGGGGAATTGCCTACAACTTTAACATGGTCCTCCAAATGAGTATTTCAAAGACACACTCGATTTTGTTATTTTGCACTGTTCTTAGCACTGATAACAGAACAGAACTGGTGTATTGTTGTGCCTTTAACAGCAATTTGATGTGTAGAGAGCAGGCAATAAAGATTTTTACCACTTGATTACAAACACTTGTTAGTGTCTGCATTATAAGCTCCTCAAGTTACCTAGCTTTAAAGCTGCCTGCTGAAAAGTTGGCAACTTGACACAATTAAAGCAATTAAATAGAAAAAATTAGGCTGGATCTATAGGAGAAATGGAATGAGGTGACAGAGTATACCATTACAGAATGTGGAGGGAGAATTTGTCTTAGAGTGCTTCCATTTGTGAAAAATTCTCTGAGAAGAGACCTATTATATCAGAGAATAAGTGTGTTGCTTGCCAGCATCTCTACCTCTTGTGCATTTCTTCCTATTTGTAATATGTTTCAAGGGTGCGGTTCAAAAACACCATCATTGTTCACCTACAACCGTCATATCCTGCACATAGAGAAAAGACTTTAGATTCTGGACTCATAAAATCTTTCCGCAGTCTTTCTGTTGGATCGATTCCAGATATTCTGAGATGCTGAAAGACTGTGCTGAAACACTTGATGCAAGACAAAAGCCACAGAAGACTCATCCAGCTTCTTAATTTGCTAGGTTTATATTCCTAGAGAAGTTTTCTGTTCTTCCAAATCCCTTTGCGTGCATGAAGAAATCAACTCTGATGGATGTTTCTGCCATACAGGTCTCTCTCTGCTTTTCAGAAAATCTGCTGACGCTCTGCTTTTACGACTCCTTCATGCAGGCAGAGCAGTAGGATATTGGATGTGTCTGTATTTTGAGATCTTAAAATGGAACTGCTTTTACAGTTGTTCCATAAGAAATCAATAGATATTTATTTGCAAGAGATATCTCATCAGTGCTGGGGTGTTGATGGGAAAATTGTGCGTTCTTATCTCTTTAATAGGCTTAATTGTTGAGGGAGTGGCTGAAAGGTGACAGAAAAGGGCCTTCTGTTTTGAGCAGTGCCATGTGTTATTGCTGAATTGGCAGTCAGCATAGTTTTAAATGACTTCTTTGGGGGGTATTTGCTTGAATGTGTACTTAATTATTGTGGTTTACACTGGGTTCTCTGGCTTTATTGCAGTCCACAGCTGCTTCTCTGACCTGCAGCAAGCCTTGTTAAGCAACACTTGATGTCCTTCAAGTCCATCAAAATTTGAAAATAATATTTCTTTCAAAGCAGACTGTACTTGCATACTAATCAAACAGCTACCCAACAACAGAGACCAGTATTGCAGAGATGGTTTCTAAAGACACCTCCAACACTGTGTCAGCACTGGAGAGACAGACTTGATGCCCAGACTTGTCCCAAATAGTTTGTGGTCCCATAGAAGTCAATGTCTGAGGATCCATTGCTTGGTCTAATGGATCTTAGGGCCTTTATTTCTATGCCAGATAGTTGGCTCTAGTTTTAATGTCTTTCTGATTTTGTAATAGTGTGGGATTTTGAAGAGATATATGGCAAATATATGGTCACTGGTTTTATTTCAGGAACAAAACAAAAAGCCAGCGTTGTTCGTTGTTTTGTGTGCCTTCAAATCATTTTCAGTTTGTAGCAAACCTAAGGGGAACGTATTGTGCATTTTTTTTTCCTGGACAAGATGTGTTCAGAAGAGCTTTCTCTGAGGCTGAGAGAGTATGATTTGTCCAAACATAACTGATATGATACCGTCACAAGCTTTCTTCTGTATTGTTCCAAAATAGTGGAATACTTTCTCTTCAGAATTAGGAACTGAATTAGAAAAGGCATTAAAACATATTATTTAATTTCTTCAGAGGTGGTTTGTCATTGCCTGTCTCCGAGGCTGAGAGAGTATGACTTGCCCAAGCTCACCCAGTTGGTTTGCATAGTCGAGAAGGGACTCAAACTGTGTTTTCCAGAGACTGAGTTCAGCTCACTATACCATGTTGGTTCACTACACTATGCTTTCTGCTTATAGGGAAGTGCTGTTATAATTTTTGTGTGTGTTTGGAAAAGGCTAATACTCATTCTTGAGAGCAGGGTTTGAATCCCTACTTGGCCATGGAAACCCACTAGGCGAACTTGAGCAAGTCAGACTGTCTAACCCTCAAAGGAAGGCAAAGACAAACCTGCTTTTCCTCTGAATAAGTCTTGTCAAGAAAACCCCGTGATAGGTTCACTTTAGGAACACCATAAGTCAGAAATGACTTGAAGACACACAACAACAACAAATTTATCACAAAGTACCTGTCTGTCTTTGAACATGAGTTCATGGAAAATGCAGCTGTTTGGTATATTTGGTAATGTGAAGATTTTTTTTAAAAAAGTGTTTTGAAAGATATTTCTGTAAAATCATTTTTTCACTGTTTAGCTAAATCAAGTAAAATGTTTGGTTTACAGTATCCTAGACTTCAATTAATACTTCTCTCAGGCAACTAGATTAGGGTGCCAGGTAAGGGAGGGGAAACTTTTCTTATTTAATTTATTTTGTAATTTTACACACAGGGAGAGATGCTGGCTGGCTTTTCTTTCTCAGCTGACAGCAATAACATGGCTATCCTTGACTACTTTGCACCTTGGTTTAGTGAGCAGGGGACTATTTGCTCTTCTATCTTAGGCAGAAAATTATCTTGGGACCAAAGTTTGAAAAACAGCATATTAAAAGTAATTATGTTAGCTGTAGCTCATTACTTTTTGAGGGGAGTTGGGAGATAATAACAATGGTTTTTGCTGAATACTGTAATAACTGATAAGTTCATTTATTTTTTAAAACTAAAGCATAAGGGTGGTAATCCTGCAGCCCTCTGAATGGTGCTGGACTGTAACTCCCATCAATCTTAGCACAGCCCATGGTGAAGGAGGATGAGAGTTGCAGTCGAAAAACATCTGGAGGGTGGCAGGATTGCCATACATGGTGTAAAAAGGAATATTTAATCTTTCTAAAATATTGGATTGGGGCTCATTTATTTTGAAGTGGTTAATAAGGAAATAGTTGTTGTTACTCTTAAAGCAGCATTTATTCCTGCAAATAATGAGTCATGGCTAGGAGGTTACTTTTTTAAAAAAAATAACTGTCCGGGCAATTCTTGAGGACGTATCTGATAGCAAGTTAATTATTGAAATTTAAGCCATTTCCACACTACACTGTTGCAGTGCTATAATTCCACTTTCAACATCCTGTGGAATTCTGGGGTTTGCAGTTTACTGAGATCAAGGAACTCTCTGGCTGAGAATTCTAAATGCCCCTCCCTAAACTGCAAACCGCAGGATTTCATAGGATGTTGAAAGTGGAATAATAGCACTGTAACAGTGTAGTGCAGAAATGGCCTTAGAGTGCTGTTTTGGTTAGAGTGTCAGGCTAGAACACAAAACTAAGGCTCTTTCTGCACAAGGCTGGTGAATCAGTTTGTGTCGTTTCTTACCGGATTTTCTGGGCTTGAAACAAGGCGGACTTTCCCTCATTTCCTTCTGCACAGCTACTGTGTATGTCCCATTCTGATTCGGAGGAGTGCGAGTTCATGAATCCACACTGCCTCCACCATGGCCACTCCCACTACTCCCCTCCCCTCCCCCCGCCCCCTCGGCTGTGATTGGCCCTTTTTTTTGCATCGTTTAGTACGTCATTGTGTACATGCGTACGTGTGTAAGTCCATACTACCCCTGGCCCCTCCCATGAGCCCTCCCCTGACCACCAATTTGCATTGGCATGAATGTATGTGTCTGCACCACTGTGAAAGTACGAAGCGGATTGATCTGGAAAATTGGAAAACCAATTTCTTCTGGTTTTCAAATAGCATGCTTTACCACCACATGGGGGTGCATTTAGTCGGAATTACATGCGGAACAAAGGTAAATAAACCGAACCTAGTCTGCTCCAACGTGCAGAAGACCTCCATGGGAAGACGCAGTGGCCCGCCTTAATAACTGCGTGTAGAAAGAGCCTTAGTGAGTGACTCTGGGGCCAGTCACCTGAACCTACCTGATGGGTTCATCATGTTTGATACGGGGAATGGCTTCATGTGCTGCTCTTGACCTTCTTCAAGGAAGGATGAAATGAAAACAAACTAAAATATTTCCAAATATTTATTGTGTGTGGGGTGGAGGAGTAACTGAGGCAAAATCTAGTTCTCTTGTTCTTGTTCTTCCAGTGTAAGGAAAGGTGCTCCTATACTTCTCTTCTTTACAGAGAGATGCTTGTGCAGGAGAGCAACCCATTTAATTTTTGCCCTTTGTATTTGATTTTGGATATACCATTTTAGCCCAATTTGTTACATGTCTAAATGTGGAACGGAGAGGAGTTGGGGTGTTTTCTTTGATTTTTCTTTGATTTCTCAGGTTTTAAAGTACTTATTTCATCACCACTGCTCTTCCCCACCTGATTGTGACTGAAGCATGATGCAGTGATTATATTTAAGTATTACTTGGGAAACTGAACTCCTTTAAAAAGAAATGGCCAGAGGTTTTTTTCAAAGGCAGTACAAAGGCCAGTATTTATTATGGTTCATCCAATTATAGACAGAATTGAGATCAAATATTTGAATAGGCTTTTTTTGTTCCTATAGGGATAAGAAGGCGAGTTCTATTTTGTATAAAATGTCTGTTCTATATGGCCAAAAAGATAGAATAGTTCACAAGATTTGTAGCAGGAATGTAATTATGAATGGGCTACTTCCTATGCTGAATATGTTTCAAGTTAGGTTCCTAGTTCTTCAGTTTGGGATCCCAGTAACAGCAGAAATGACTTCCCAACCATGCCAGACTCTTGGCTGTGGGCATTTTCCATAACCCAGCATACCTTAGTTCCTCATACAGCTTGTTGTGGATTATTTTTTGTTTATTGCAAAACTGAGCATTAGCAATTTCTTTTAAATGAACATAGCCTAGACTTCAAATGCCATTATGCAGCTGGTGGGAAGAAGTCCTGAAGCAGCAGCATCTCCTCTTGAATCTGAAAGTTTTGACATGATAGCCTACAAAATAGGCCAAAGTTCACCATCCAAGAGGTCATGAACATGAGAGGAGAGGAAGAACCAGGTGTTCGAAAAGTTAATTCTCAGCATGGCCAGCCAAAGAACTGAAGAGCACTGGAGAAGAGGAAGATGTCTATTGGTGTTGTTGCAAAGAAGACAGAGAAGCTCAACAATTATATTTTGCTATACATCCTGTCCCAGAAAATCCAAGAGTGTTCCAGTGAGACACCAGAACAGACCTGGGGACAGAGGTCCATGGCTTTACCCAATAGACTCAGCAAAATGCCAATCCCCTCACCCACCCACCCATAGTACATTTTCCCCAATGTCCAAGAAACCAGCACCATATTTGTTCAGTTGTTTCTTTCTTTCCTGAAAACTTGCCTGGAACCGGCATCTAGTGACTCACGGACCTGCACCAATTCAGGGACCCCACTTTCATACCTTCCAACATTCACAGATGTCAACACAGCCAAAATGGTTAATGAGGCAGAATACACAAACTGGAAGAGGCTGCAGTGGTATGTCTAATCCTATGGTAAGAGCAAGATTTTGTCTTCTCTTCTTTTTCTCTCTGCTGAGGTAATTGAGTGTCAATTACTTTTGAACTTGAACTCAGTAAGTAAGCTGAGCACAAAGGGGGAAGGTGAGAGCAGGAGAGAGAAACTGGGACATTTTTAAAAGCAGCTGAAAAAGTGGAAGAATTAATTGAGATTGTCCTTACCAAATGGGACAGTTGGAGGACAGGCACTTTGAGTAGCAGTGGCAAAAAATACCAAGGAGTTATGAAAAAAAGAATACCATTTTAGTGTTACAGTGATTTTTCTGCTCTGAACTGAATTGTCTTATCAAGGCACCCACATCTTTAGGAGGTAATGTGCTTTGCTTCACTTCTGTCAAGCTGTGGAAAACTTTCTCTTGTTTTATCTGCTGAAAAGGACCATAAGCCTCTGCATTGTGTGCATCACTAAAGAGTTAGACAATTCTATTGGCAAGTGAGCAGAAAAGATGAATGGCAATTCTTCGGTTCAAAACAGGAAATTGCAGTTGCCCATGTTTGCCTGAAAATCTACTTGCTGGGACTTACTTAATTGTTCAACAACAGTTGAGATCCTTAACAGAATGCTTTGTGAATTCCTACTGTGTTCAAGCTGTTCTGCTTCAATTCTGTAGCATTTGGTTACAGTTCTATCCAGGGGATTTTTTGGAGAAATTGTTATGGGTGTCCATTCTCCCATTCAGAAGTTTCATGAGTGGAAGCTTCTCCATTACAAACAATCTTGACATTCAGACTGTGTTAAGGTTTTTTTTTTTCCATACACATGAGGAGGAAATCAGTACAGAACTGCAAGTACCTTTACACACATCAATATGCAAGCAATTTTTATTATTCTGTACTCCACCAGAAAATACCTGAATTAAATACCTGAAAGTATGGTCAAAGCATAATTTTTTCCCCAACACAATTTATCTGGTATTGCAAAGATATGTATTTGAGAGTTATTTTTTATTTTTGGTTTTCAGTAACTTGGTGAAATAGGGCTGGTAGTCACATAGTTCACTTACTAAACTGAACTGTGTGATTCCTATCCCTGTTTCAGTATTTTCAGGAAGTTATTAAACCTTACTGGTAACAACCCTGAAGAACAGAAACTTTCCCAGTGTGATACTTTTATTAACCTCCTCTTAGTAGTTATTTGGAACAGAACAGTAGAGTACAGAAAGCCAATATCTGAGCTACTCAGGTCACAAGACATTAATCTGTCATACACAACATATATGGAATGATGCAAAACATCATTCCTGGTTCTGGACTGGGGATGCTGACCAACTATGGAAAGGAGAGATGCCTCAAGTTGCTGGAAAATTATGTAGATACTTTAAGGCTTTCTCCAGAATACTGAACAAAAGACCTGTAGAAATTTCTGTTGATGATGTTGCCATGGTGGTCGGTGCTGGAATTACCCCTGTGTAGCCTTCATTGTCTGCTTCTCCTTCCGTGTTCACTGCTGAGGCAAGGGAAGTGGCCAGCCAACTGCTGGGCAGAGATTCCCCCTGGGAGTCGCTGAGAGAGGGACAGGCAGGGACCGCCTACATCCTGCCCACTCTCAGCTCAGTGACAGAAGGACACCGCATGGAGGAACCGCATGGGCCCAACTATTGTGATTGCCATGGGAAAGGATAGTTATTGTCGGTTTTTCCCTGGCAATGAAAACACCAGATTTTCCCTGCTTGGAGCCGTGATAGCACCTGATTAGCTATGATGTCATGTGGTAAGATAGCTCCCAGAGTGGGAGGAAAGCACAGCTGTTGCGGGCTGAGGATGCCATGTGGAAAGGGCCTTTAAAAGCTGTTGCCTGTAGTAGCACACAAAATCATTTCTGGGTATGCACAGGTTGCTTGAATAGTGAATGAAAATGAGGAGGTCATGGGAGAAACTTTAAGTGTATGCTAAACTCTCTCTCTTTCTGCAATAAACTTGAAAGATAAAGGTGCCTGCTTTTGGGGTGATGCTGTGACTATCCCACTGGCTTCACACTGTGACTGGGGAAGGAGGGTATTAATCCAGTTGTAGGCAGTCGTTTATACTCCAGGAAAGGCAAACTTGTACCAAGTCTTCAAAGAGGTTTGGGGAGAAGAGAGGAACATGTGACCTTTCAAATAGTGTTGTCCTAGGACTCCTTCTATCCCTGACACTGGCTATGTTGGTTAAGGCTACTGTAAGTAGGAGTAAAAAAAAAACACCTCTGTTGGGAGGCCACAGGTCAGGTTCCCCGTTCTGGAATACAATATGAGTTGGTGAGGTCTCAGTGATTGCTCCAAGATCAAAGTACCTGCAGTTTTTTTTTTAGTCTTGGAATCTCTGCTAGATTTACTTCAATTACTTTGTTTCAGATATAACCCCTGAAATTGACATTCTTCTTCACTGTGGACACTTAACTGGGGCTTGCAGCCATCTCTGCCTCCTTTTTTGTCCTCCCCCAATTTATTTATTTATAGAGGCAGATGCTCTCTAAATGGCACAAATATGAGTTAAAAATACAAACACCAGCACACACAACACAGTCCCTGCTGGTCAGTTTGTTTATATCTGTACCAAAGTGAATGGAATGGTCATACTAACTTCTGAAATAGAGAAAAAGACTGTGCTGGATTGGCTTTCTTGGGAAGGAAATATACCTGTGGATTGATTCTGGGTATAGTGAGGGTTATGTGAAAAGCAAGGGCTAGCACAGTTTATGACTCTGTATCCTATAGATCAGCATACAGTGGCAGTGCTCTAAAAGCTTGGGGTTTCAGAGGCAAGATGGTTAAAAATACCAACACATTCCAGACTTGTCCCATGTCTTAATCATTACTCCATGCAGAGCACAATCGAATGGCAATCTCTAGTTATGCTTTTAGCTGCAACTACAACTTGCATCTAATCATTGCCTAGAACAGGGACAGAAATCATGTGGTCCTCCAGCTGTTGCTGATCTGTAGCCAGCATAGCTAATGATTAGGAATGCTGGGATTGGCAATCCAGTAACACCTGGAGGTCCACTTGATTCCTACACCTCACCTAGATAAAGAGCCTCATCAGCCTTTCAGTGGTGTGGATGCTGGCATCTGGGAAAGGAAGAAAGACTAGGAACTCACTCTGGGTGTAAAAATGACTAATTATGGCACTATGGCTTTACATATAGAAACAACTAGTCTTTGATTTATATCTCTGAGTTTTCTTGAGCTCTTTCGAGACTAATAAGTGTTCTGTTAAACCAATTTTTTTCAAACTAGGTTCTGATAAAATGTGAAAGCTTCTTTAAAATATGTGATGTAGGTACTTTCTGATAGAGATAATTTTGCTATAGCGACCATTTTGGTGTAGTTGCTACTTCTATTTCTTAAAGCACGTATGACAGAAATGGCCAATAATTTTGCTTTGTGATACATTTAAAATGCTGGCTAACTTATATGAAGATGTCATGCAGTTTTCATAACTCACACTGTATTGAACAATATTGCTAAGCGTCCTGGCTTAAAACAAAATTTATTTTTTATCCATCAGTGCATCCTAAATATTGCATGATTTTAGTTGCTGTTACTGCATCAAACAATTTTTTAAAAAGGCAATGTATGGCTTAGAATAGATAATGAATTTGTAAGATGTTGAAACTGTATCTATTAATATGATGAAGCTGAACAATATCATAGAGCAAAACTTACTTTGGGGTTGTTTGAAATTTTGAGACGGACTGGGCAGCAATTGGTAAGGACCTCCAGTGAGTTCAAAACACAACTTTGAACCCATAGTCATCTGAACATTCTTCAGAAGGCAAACTGATAAGATTCAGAGAGAGGAAAGTAATCTATAAACTGAGTAGAATATGGCGGTTACAGCTCAATTTTAAGTACCAACTCACTGTTTGTCCCCAGAAAACATGTTATCAGTTTCACAAAAGGCTATCTAGAGATGACTAGAGGAGTGTACATGTGCACTAGCATAAAACAAAACATGTCCAGAACACAAATACAAAACACAGATAATGCACTCATCCACACCAAAACCAACCAGTTAACTATCCCCATCAAGGTAGGAAATGTGTTGCCTTTCCTTCCACACCACACACCAGCCTCCTTGGACTAATTATACTAGGTCTCAAGATAGCCTTTTTTTTCTTATTATATTTTCCCATCTATCTAAATGTCTGGGCATGCTTCAAAATGAAACACTACATTGCAGCTACCTATTATTTTCTGGCACTGGAGAGCAGCTCCTCCCTTCTTGGCATGACACCTTTCCATTTTTTTTTAAAAAAAGTTTAAACATTAATAAAACAGATGGACTGAGAGCCATGTGGGAGAGAGAGGTCTTGGACCACATTGGAGGTCCCAGTCTAAAGTTGTTCAGTGGGAACTTCAGTATTAAATACTGGTTATGCCTCTTACGTGTTCTGAATGGGAAAGGAGCAAGATAATATTTATCAATTAACATGACCTTAAAAAAAAGAAAAAGAAAAGAATGGGCATTAATAAATGCTGGCAGGTTTTATGAGAAGAGAGTGAGAAAAGAAGCTAGCAATTCTTGGTGCACAGTTACAACAATTTGGTAGCAGTCCACTTGCCCTGGCCCCAAACTATGAAATTCTGAGATTTGTAGTGTGGTAACATACTTAGACTACTCTCTATAAGAGACCTTTGGTCCACTCCATTGCCACTATAGGAACAGAGCTATCTAGGAGAAAATTCTAAGTAACTGACCAGACTACAATGCCTAGCATTCAATAGTGTGGGACCACTGCAATTAAAGTGGTATCAAATTGTTGTAATTCTACAGTGCAGATATAGCCGTGTTCTATTCTTGCAATCTGAATGTAGTCACTCTTGGATACAGAAGCTATTTGGGTTAAATTCTCTGGTTGTCTGAAACATTGTCCCAGAAAACATGGGATGCATACTAGGTGTAGCTTTGTCCAAAATCATTCTCTTGCTTTAGTTAGCAGTCTTGTGACAATTACTTATTTCTTTGTCTCCACTATCTTTCCTGAAACTCTTGTGCCTATACTTCATCCTGGCCACTGTAATGCTGGAAATCCAGAGAAAAATTATGATGGACTGAAGGTGGGGATGGCCATCAACCTCACCAATTCTAAATTACCCTAGTGTATAGCTGGGTAGATGCTAGCTTATTTTGCATCTGAGGTTTCCACTCTTACATTAAATCAGATGACTCCCATGCCATTTTGAGGGGGTAATAAACTAGCCCAGATTAAAAGCTTTCCTCCAGCAAATGCTATCTTCAGAATTGCTGACATACCCTTGTATTTAGTTTTAATTGGAAATAAAATGGAATATGTTTTGTGACCTATTGCACTGATTTACACAGGACTATTCAACTCAGCCTTGGAAACATGCAATTTAAAACACCATTAAGAGTTGGTTTTCTGACCCCACCCCCTCAACTCTCCCAGCATGGGAAAAAGCAGCTCTCAAAATGATGGTATTCTGACAAGTCTATTATGCATTTTGCATGCCCACCAGACTCCTATTAAACTCAAAATCACTTTAGCATTCCTCCTAGGGTAGTGGGAGGGGAGGCAAGCCTCCATCCATATAAATAGATTTAGGTTTATCAACTAGAAGGGATTTCTCAGCTTAAGGTGTGTAATTATCATATGACTCATTCCAGGTGGCATATGTGGAATATTATTTAGGCAAGGCCCAAGTTCTCAGAATCTTATGCGGCAGTAAATATGCCCATCTTCTTTTAGAAGTTGCCTTTAAATTCTGTGGTATGCCATGAAGGCTTGTAATAACCATAATAAGCTATCAAATCTCTCATTCGTTGGAAAGGTGCAATCTGTTTGCTAGCAATGTTTAAACAGGTGGCAGGGGACAGGAGAGATATTTCTTACGTCAGAAATTCTATTTATCTCTATCTCAACCTTTGCAACTTCTGGAATAAAATGTTGCCCATCTTGAAGGTTATGGTAAATACATGCTGAGCTGTGCTATATTCACCTATATGCCATTGCCACTGTCAAAGCTAGAGTTTGGAGAAGTTAGTTTTTTATTATAAATCCCAAAATCCCTCAGTCAGCATGGGAGTTGTAGTCATAGAATCATAGAGTTGGAAGAGACCACAGGGGCCATCCAGTCCAACTCCCAGCTATGCAAGAATACCTATCAAAGCACTCCCAACAGATGGCCATCCAGCCTCTGCTTAAAAACCTCCAAAGAAGGAGACTCCACCACACTCTGAGGCAGCATATTCCACTGCCAAACAGTTCTGACCATCAAGAAGTTCTTCCTGAGATTCAAGTGGAATCTCTTTTCCTGCAGCTTGAATCCATTGCTCCCTGTCCTAGTCTCTGGAGCAGCAGAAAACAAGCCCGCTCCCTCCTCGACATGACATCCCTTCAAATATTTAAACATGGCTATCATGTCTCCTCTTAACCTTCTCTTCTGCAGACTAAACATACTTAGCTCCCTAAGCAGCTCTTCATAGGGCATGGCTTTCAGACCTTTCACCATGTTGGTCACCCTCCTCTGGACATGCTTCAGTTTGTTGATATCCTTCTTGAACTGAGGTGCCCAGAACTGGACATAAGTCTAACCAAGGTCTAACCGAAGCAAAATAGAGTGGTAAGACCTCATTTGGAGTCCAAAGTGGTAAATTCTCAGAATTCTGATAAAAAAGAAGAAAAAGAATGTTTAGGGCATTTATAGCTGTGGACAATGTTCATTCTGTCTTTACTAAGCAAAAAGGACAAAATAACAATTTGGAAACCTCAGGGGGATTACAAATGGATGACAAATTGTGTGACTACTCTGTTGAAATGTGAATGAATCAGGCATGGTAATTTTACATTCTATACCTAGTTTGGAAATAGTGAGTCGATTAGACTTAACTATTATTGGTAGGAGTCTAGATGAAACACCATCAGCTGTTATAGATTCTAGACAAATGTTTAAGCCGCAGTCCAAAAGCAGTATAAGGCTACAACCAGATGTTACAAGAGATGGATGATTTCCACTGAAAATGAGAATGTCAAATAGCATCTCTCTTCTACTCCTACTTTGGTAATGATGCATAATACAAGACGTGCTTAACTGCACTTTAAAAAAAGAATTTTATCCTTAGATATTTGACTATTTTAAGCTGAATGTTAAGCATTTAAAGCATAATCCTTTCTTTTAAAATCTTAACACTTATAATTAAACCATAGTTATGTTCCCCTCCCCCAGTTGCTCTAGTGAAATCCATGGCTTAATTACTGTTAGGCCAGTATCATCTATATACATATTTATGTAATTGATTAGATCTACCCATTCTTATACCTGAAATTTTTACATTGCTTTGCAACTGCCATTGGCCCTACTGGGAAGATTACATCAGGGGCTATTAATCCCAACATCCATCAGCCAATATAAGCAGTGGCCATGCTATAAGTAGTGGTTTGAGTGTTGGACTACAACTCAGGAGACCAGGGTTCAATTCCCCACTTAGCCATAGAAACCAACTGGGTGACATTGGGAACATCATACACTCTTAAACTCAGAAAACCCTGTGATAGGTTTGCTTTAGGGTTGCCATAAGTTGGAAATGACTTGAGGGCACACAACAACAACAACAACAACAACAACAACAACAACAACAACAACATGCTAGCTGAAAGATTTTGCAAGATGTAGTCCAAGTTTTGTTGTCATGTGCCTTCAAATTAATTCCAGTTTATGGTGACTTTATCACTGGAGTTTCTTGGCATGATTTTTTACAGAGGGTTGCCATTGTCTTCCTCTGACACTGAGAGGAAATCACCCAGTCGGTTTTCTGTGTCTGAGTGAGAATCTGAATCCTGCTCCCCTTGAGTCTTAATCCAACACTCAACCACCATACCAAGTAGTATCTTGCTAATAGAAATAACAGTTTTTATAAGGGACATCCCTGCCTATTAGTTAAGGTACAAGGATGAAGTTCTTATGCCTTTGCGGTAATCTTGACGAATTTAATTGAACCACGATTTTGATTCCTTATTTTATGATTTTCCTTACATTTTGTATTTCTCACACTTTATGGCACAGGGAGTAAGAAGAATACAGGCCTGGCAGAGCTTCCTTTTTTTGAACCTTACTTCAGAAAAATATTTGAAAGTAAGTGTTGTGTTAAATTACATATTTTCCCTTCTACACTGTAATTTTTCTAGTGTCATCTATGACTTTTCCTTACAGGGCCAGTTTCTTGAAGCCTTATATTGGGTCATCATTCAAGGTGCAGGATACAGCAGCTGTTATTTGTCCTGTATTTCTTGCAGAGTTGATAATTTTCATTGATTTTATATCTGAACGGCTATCTTGCCTACCTGAATCTGTAAAATGTTCTTTTGCTTTTGGGGTCCAATGCCCAAATGCTTGTGATATGGAGGATATAGGAAATGGATAAGATATCAATTTCTGCATTACCAAAAAGAAGAAAAGTTTCACCAAAAAGAAGACAAATTTGAGTATGCTAATTTATATTCACAGATATGACTTTACAAATGATTATTATTATTTAGATTGGGGTTATCATAGAATCATAGAGTTAGAAGAGACCATGGGGCGATCCAGTCCAACCCTCTGCTATGCAGGAACACTTATCAAAGCATTTCCAACAGATGGCTATCCAGCCTCTGCTTAAAAACCTCCAAAGAAGGAGACTCTACCACACTCCAAGGCAGCATATTCCACTGCCAGACAGCTCTGACTGTCAGGAGGTTCAAGTGGAGGTTCGAGTGGAATCTCCTTTCCTGCAGCTTGAATCTTCTCTTCTGCAGAGTAAACATACCCAGCCGTTCCTCATAGGCCATGGCTTCCAGACCATTTTGGTCACCCTCTTCTGGACACGTTCCAGCTTGTCAATATCCTTCTTGAATTGAGGTGCTGGACACAGTATTCCAGATGAGGCCTAACCAATGCAGAATACAGTGGTACCATTACCTCTCTCAATCTAGATACCATACTCCTATTGATGCAACCAAGGATCGCGTTGGCTTTCTTGGCTGCCTCATCACACTGCTGACTCATGTTCAGTTTGTGATTTACCAAGACTCCTAGATCCCTTTCACATGTACTGTTATGCAGCCACGCGTCCCCCATCCTATATTTGTGCATTCCATTTTTTCTGCCTAAGTGTAGGACCTTACATTTCTCTCTGTTGAAATTCATTTTGTTAGCTTTGGCCCAGCTCTCCAATCTGATCCTGTCCTCTGGGGTATTAGCAACCCCTCTCAATTTGGTGTCATCTGCAGATTTGATCAGCATGCCCTTCACTCCTTCATCCATGTCATTGATGAAGATGTTGAATAGCACTGGGCCCAAGACAGAACCTTGTGGCACCCCACTAGTCACTTCTCTCCAGCATGAAAAGCAGCCATTGGTGAGCACCTTTGGGTTCAGTTGGTCAACCAATTACCAATCCACCTAACAGCAACCCTGTCCAGCCTGCATTTTACTATCTTCCTTGCAAGAATATCATGGGGAACTTTGTCAGAGGCCTTGGTGAAGTCAAGATATGCTACATCTACAGCATTCCCTTCATCTATCAAGCTTGTAACCCTATAATAAAAAGAGATAAGATTAGTCTGGCATGACTTATTTCTGAGAAATCCATGTTGACTTTTAGTGATTATGGCATTGCTCTCTAAGTAATTACAAACTGACTGTTTAATGATCTGCTCAAGGATCTTTCCTGGTATTGATGTCAGGCTGACCAGGCGATAATTATTTGGGTCCTCTTTTTTCCCCTTCTTGAAGATGGGGATGACATTTGCCCTACTCCAGGCTGCTTGGACTTCTCCTGTTCTCCAAGAGTTCTCAAAGATTATTGCAAGTGGTTTAGCAATTACTTCTGCCAGTTCTTTTAATATCCTTGGATGTAATTCATCTTGCCCTGGAGACTTGAATTCCTCTAGTTTAGCCAGATATTCCTGTACTACTTCTCTACTTAGTCTGTGCTGCATTCCCCCCCGCTTCCTCAGCTGCTCCCCATCCCCCAGGTTGAGTAGTTCTATCCTTTTGGGAGAAAACTGAGGCAAAGAAAGTGTTGAGTAGTTCCGCCTTCTCTCTTCCCTCCGTTATTAATTGGCCATCTTCCCCACGCAGCGACCCTATCATTTCCTTGTTTTTCCTTTTGCTGCGGACATATCTAAAAAAAGCCCCTTTTATTGTTTTTGATGCCTCTGGCAAGCCTGAGTTTATTCTGCGCTTTAGCTTTTCTAGCCTTCTCCCTACATATCCTGGCTATTTGCCTGAATTCCTCTTTGGTGGTTTCACCATTCTTCCATTTCCTGTATATGTTTCTTTTAACACTTAGCTCAGCTGAGAGTTCTTTAGTCAACTATTCCAGTTTCTTTAGACACCTGCCATTTTTCCTCCTTATTAGCACAGGTTTCAATTGTGCCTTCAGTATCTAACTTTTAACAAACTCCCATCCATCATGAACTTCTTTCTCTTTTAGTATTCTTGACCTCGGGATTTCAGCAAGTAACTCCCTAAGTTTAGAGAAATCAGCTTTCTTAAAGTTTAGGATGCATGTCTGGCTACACTTGGCTTCTCCTTCTCACTGAATGACAAACTCCAAAAGAGCATGGTCACTTCCCCCTAAGGATCCCACCACCTCCACCTCATCAACTAGGTCATCCTTGTTGGTCAGGATCAGATCTAAAATAGCTGATCCCCTTGTTGCCTCTTCTACCTTCTGGACCATGAATTTGTCTGCAAGGCAGGCGAGGAGCCTGTTGGACCTTGTGGTCTTGGCAGAGTTTGACTGCCAGCAAATATCAGGATACTTGAAATCTCCCATTAACACTGCATCTCTCCTTTTTGAATATGTGGTCATCTGCTCCATGATGGCCTCTTCCAAGTTCTCAGGCTGGCTTGGAGGCCTGTAGCAAACCCCTACAATCACATCCCTGTGTGTAGTCCTCCATACATTCCTGAAGGTCTCAGTAATCCCACCCAGTGGTCTGTCATGAGATATCTTGGAAGCTGCAGCCCAGCAGCAACTGGAGGGCCACATAATTTTGACCCTGTTCTAGAGAATGGCTTCAGACAGAATACTGTCTCCTATAAAGTAAGACAAATGGCCATCTTGCCTGTGATAATCAGTAACAATGGACCACTACACTCCTTCTGACCTAATGCTATGATTTCCTTGAATTCATCCATTTCTCAGTTGTATCTTGAAAATACATAATTAGATGGATTTTTATTACTTGATATTGGCAACTGTTCTCTTAATCTCATCTACTTTCTTACCAAGCTGATTTCAGATCTAGAAAAAGAAGGAAGAAACTTTGAATGAATAACTTATTTTGAAGGGAAAACACTGTTGTTCAAGGCCAAAGGAGACAAATCAACAGTAACTGTTACTGCGTGAAGAAAACTATGGGAATCAAAGATAGTCAAAGCAGCCAAGTGAAAGTCAGCAAGTGATGGAATGGAATGCATAAAAGGCCAAAAAAAAAGCCTACTTCCTATGTAGCAGTGGAGACCCAGATGGAACAAACCAAAAAAGGAAAGGTACCATCTGTGATGGTTCATGTGGAAGAGAGGAAAAGAGATAATATGCAGTGTGTGACAGTGACTATTCAGCAGCAGTGGGCAGAAGGAGGACAAAGTCCAGAGGTGACTGTACAAGTACAACAACAGGGAGAAAATGCACCATCTGTCACTGTAAAAGTACAGCAGGAGTGGAACCAAGCTGAAGAGCTTTCATGTACTTTTATAAAGGTGCAACATCAGAATGCAGGAAAGGAGATACCAAGTCCATGTGTTACTGTTGAGGTACAGCCCAAAAGTGAAGAAGTAGTTCCACACAAGAATGATCATTATCAACCCTCTAACGGGTATGAGGATAACTTTCAGGGGAAGCAAGATCACCTGCAGTCCCAGGGCAAGAAAGATATCACAGATGCTGAACTGGAACAACAGCAACAAGACTTTGGAGAGACAAATGTGACAGAATCAAAGCCTGTTCAAGAAGATGCAAAAGATTCAGTGGTGAAGGAGAGTTCACTGCAGCAGGATAGCTGGAATCCAAGCATAGGGCAGCTAGAACCAAGAGAGTTTCTAGAATCAGATGAAGTAGAAAATAGACCAGAGGTTATGTCACTTGAAAAGAATATGCACAATAATAGCCAAAATCCAGAACCAACCAAAATGTTCTATATTAATCTGTTGAGTTCAAGTGAAGAAGAGCTGAAAGACACAATTACCAATCTGCAGCAAGAAAAGGGAAGTGCTGGTGGGAATGCCATTGATCAGCAGCAGCTTAGTTCAGACAAAGGAGTGCATACGGTGACAGCAGAAGAGAGGGTTCATGAGAAACAAACAGGATCCAAGAAGTACAGAAAGGATCTGCCTAATTATTTTGTTGCAATCCCAATAACAAGTGAACAGGTAGGTAGAATATACTTAAATAATGGAGCATTGTGATATGGGTGTTAAAAAAGATAATAAAAGATTCTCTTTTTCTGGTATGCACTTCATTTAGAGTTAAGAAGATAAATGCCCTTCTTTACCAGCAGTGTGTGGCTGAAACTGGTCACCTACAAGGCAGAAACCAAAGCTGAAATGGACAATATTTTGTAAAAATTCATGACTTTGACTGCTTTCTGCTGTAATTGGCAAGTTTGTACTATTTTGTCTATTGCATTTTTTTTATACAGTCTGATTTTAGGAAGTCAAGATTGCCAACATTTCATGTAAGTTACACTTAATATAGGCCTATATAGCGTCTACATTATTAGGCATTTATTACTGTTCTTCCATTCCAATTTATACAAGACACCGATTATTATTACTTGGAAAAATACTTCCCATGAATTGTTTTTATGGTCTTCCCTCGTTATTGCTTAAAGTTGTTAATGGAGACATGTATCTGTTAATTAAAATAACGGATAGTAACATAGACAATAAAACCTCTTGTATACATTTTGGCATAAGTTCTCAGGGACTGGAGATCACTTCATCGTAATGCACTATGTGTTGCTAAGTTGGCAGATACTTTTATCTGCCACTGCTATTACTATTTCTATTTTCCTCACTTAGAATATCATTTTATGCAGCTGATCATGTGGACTCTAGTCTGTGGAAGCTTGTGCCATAATACATTCCTTAGTCTCTTTAAAGTGCCAAATCACTCTTTTCCTGTTTGTTTTGTTTTTCTGCAGTACATGACTAGTATTTGCTAGTTATCTGGAAACAAGAACATAAAAAAACTGCCTTCAGCCAGTTTATGAGCCCATCTAGTTGATGGGTGAGCCTGCCTGCCAGCCACCCACAGAATCCCCCAAAGACTTATTTTGTGGTGGTCCCCCCCCGTTTTGTCACCTTTCCCAGTGGCCTGCTTTGGGACTTAAAGAGTTTGGTGAGGGGCACAGCAGTGTTGTGGCCAGGAAAGAGACGAAGACCAGGTTTCCAGGGAAAAATCAAAAAGCCTTTATTGTTTAACAATTTCTTGCGCAAGGACGACAAATATTCAGAAAATGTCGTACCAATTAATTGAGGTAGCATCACTATATACCTTTTGCCTTCTATGTCAGCAATCAATCATTCATTTAGCCCGCCCATCACTGGAGAAAAAGATCTTTAGTTAACTTTTCCATTACATCATTGACTGGCACAGAGGAGAACAAAGAGTTAGTTAGAAAATGATACTAAATGATACCCGTAGCCAAAATGAGGGAGTATGCTTACTCCCATTTAGTTCCCAGACCTTTGAGTGTTGCAAGGCCATTCCTAAAATTTGAGATAAGACAAAGACATCTGCAATTTACTCAGAGGCACAATTCAATTCGCTTATTTTTCCTATGCAAGTGGCATTGGATTTAACCCCTTCAGCAGAAAGTCAAAACCAAACATGATGTATAGTGACTTCTGGTTATGATTTTTTGGTGTGTGTGTTTTTTTTAATGTTTCTGGGCCTGTTTCAGTCTGTGGCAGCTGCTGGGGATGGAAATTTGGCCCTGACCTCCAATGTTGGGCATCTCCAGTCTACCTCATTATCATCTACACAAGCTGGCACAAGCTAATACTGTCAGGAAAAAGACCCTGAAAGACTTCCCCAGGCTTGCTTGGGGAAGCCATAGGGTGATTCTGGGACCCTCTGTGTATATTCTGCCACTAAGCTATGGCCCTTCCCTAGTATGCAAATTGGAACAGAGACTGGAAAAGTCACTTTTGGAACTAAAGCTTCCAAAATGGTCATTGGCCATGAGGACTGAGGGATTTCAGGAACTGCATAAAATAGGAATCCTACAAAGAGTTTGTACTTCCTTTTCTTTTTTAAAAATTGGCCAGTTATTACCTGCCTATGACCTTACATGCATGTTATAGTGGTTTGAGCACTGGACTAGGACTCTGGAGACCAAGGTTTGAATCCCCACTTTACCATGGAAATCCACTGGGTCACCTTAGGCAAGTCACATTCTCTCCGCTTCAGAGAAAGGCAGAGGCAAAACCCCCTCTGAAGAAATCTTG
The DNA here is from genome assembly GCA_948472985.1 of Iguana delicatissima. Lineage (NCBI taxonomy): Eukaryota > Metazoa > Chordata > Lepidosauria > Squamata > Iguanidae > Iguana > Iguana delicatissima. The sequence goes on along the minus strand of CAOKZL010001701.1, from coordinate 90,500 downwards.
CCCAGAAAACCCCATGGTTGGTTTACCTTAAGATCATCGTAAGTCAGAAATCACTTGAAGGCACAGAATAACAGCAACAACAACAATCTTACAATCTTGCCTCAACACAATTTTTTATTTTCAAATATAGAAATAATGTTAGAACATCTTATCATTATAATTTATAGATCTTTAGCTAATGGAAGATTTATTTCAAAATCCTACAGTGAAGGAGTGATCTTTGCATATCATAATAAATGGAACTTTTTTAAAAAAAATCCTCTGGTTTTTGAACATTTAAAAAATCCTTATGGTGGAAATGGAGACACTGAATAAAATAATGTATGGATGTAATAGAAATGTCATACAACAAGATGGATGTAAGAGAGGGAAAATGTTTATTAATTACATGAATATGTATTTTAGGAACTGTAATTTTTAATATATATTTTATTAATTAGTGAAACATATTATAAATGCCACTGGAAATACACATTCCTAAAATTTAACTGTGTATAATTTAAGTTTATGTTTTCCTCTTTTATTCTTGAAATGGGGGAAAAAAAGAAAGAAAAACACTGTAAAACTCGTAATTCACTTGGAATGGCCTCCCTGAAGATCCATTAACAATGCTGCAGAACTGTTCCATTGGAAGTGGTTTGTAGACAGCAAGTTATTTATTGATTTCTTCTAGAGGAACATGGATTCTCTGGGGTACTTTTCTCAATGTGGTGCTCCATTTTGCCTCTTTCAAATGAAGTATGCTGGATGACAAGGAACCATGAACAATGGCAGATTAAAAGGGATAAAGCAAACTGGAGGAGGTACTCTCCTTTGGAAGTTGCAACATTTCCCTGTAGGGTGGGAGAAAGAAATTCAGTGCATGAAAATTCTATTCATGAAAGTTTTATGCTTTTCTTAAAGCAGTTACGGCTATATGCATCATAACTATAATCCAACTCTGTGTGGTACAATCTGTATTCTTGTGCAATTTTGCAAAATAGTTGAAGTCTTAATCAAGTTAGGCATCAGTTATTTCTTTCAGATATATATATATATGTTTAAAAAAGGACCATCACTAACACAAGTTGCTATTAAATTCATTAATAATTAAGATTATCCATTGTTTTAAATAATAGTAACTCAGTTCATTGTCATTTTTATCAAATTGATTAATTCGTAGAATTTTATAATTCTTCCAAGTAGCACATTTTCAAAATCTTTGACAAAATGTAAGAGGACATAATTTACAGTAAAAAAACTAGGTATATCTACACAGAAGGAAACAACATGGAGTTCTGTGGGAATCACTCCCAGGTAAACAGCCAATCTCAGTCAACAAAGTTGCTAGTTCTTCTTGGAAGGAAAACCCTATTTAATATATGCTTCTTCGTTTCATATTACAGGAATGCATCAGAATCAAACATTCTCTCAGTTATAAACAAGGTCACCTTTAACTCACAGATCCATCAATTAAAATTTGCCTTTGTTGTTTAATAAAGTAGTGGTTTATCCATCATTTAAAACTATTAAATCCAATAGCTGTTGTAAATACAGATTCATAATGGCATTCTTGGTCAACCTGAGTGACCTTCAGTGGCAGATAAGTATGTTTTTTTAAAAAAAAAAACTATGGAAAGTATTTAAGAGCTGCTTCTGGTACTCCAGTGTACTTGACTCGGTTAGTGAATAAAACCCCACCACCATCACTGAGTTACAACTTATTTCAACTGTATGTTAAAGCTCCTGTGCAGTGGGATATTCTTTCTCCTGTTTAAATTCATTCATCTTAATCCTAAATGCACTATTGAAGATCCTTTCAAAAGGAATAATTTTTCCCTGCAGCTTTTCAACTCCAAAGAACTAAAAATGGGCCATATAGCTCAAGGAAAACAGTGTCTTTAAGAATGGCAAATTTAGTCATCTGAACGGATTTATTTGCAATTACAGTTTCTCACTTGGGAAAAGGCATCAGTTTTTTCTTATAATCACAAAGTAGCACACGATTAATTATGGAAATACGGTTCCATTTTCACAGTCCATTAACAATTGACAACTGTAGAAAGATCCCATTAATACTTGCTCGTTTCTCTTAGTTTTGCACCCAGACCGAAACTGAGATTCTGAACCAGCATAACTACTTGCTAGTTCTTCAAAATATAGATGATATATTAAAAATTGAAGAAAGCATCTGACTGTAATGCTTAGCTTCAAAGTGGGAGATACTTTCTGCATCCTGCCAGCATTACAAAACACAGTTATGAGGTCTGAAGTTGCACATAAGTTCTTTTTCACCCTAAAGAATTTTACTTTGTTCAACTCTAAAATAAATTCCCCAGTGTGGCCTGTCTCCATGAACACAAAGGCTTTTACCTTTGAAGCTGAACTTTCCTCTCCTCCTCCATGCAGCCTTTCATGCTTTCTAGAGCTCCAGGTACCAGCTCTAGAAGGTTTCCCAGTTTCCAGAGCAGGGGTTGCTGGGGGAGGGGGGTTGTAGTGGGAAGCAAATATTGCCCGTCCCAGTTCCATAAATGGAATCACTGCATTTGATCCTGTCAAAAATTTGGTGATAAGTTCTTTGTTTTAAAAAAGTAGGACAATATAAAATTATTTTTCATTGTCAAGCAACATAACCTGTTTCTTTCTGGAGCTTTGATCAAACATTTCTTGAGCACTGTTGAAAGACGTATAGCTCTATATGCATTTACCTGGATACACGATCCATTAAACTCAGTTGGATGTTCAAGTAGATATCTGTTCATTGTACTACTGAGAAGCTAAAAAAGCTTATGGAACTGTCAAGAAGCTAACTAAACAAATATTAAACCTTTAAAATGGGGCAAGCATTAACTTTGAAAAACTCCTCTTTATTTCAGATTTTAGATAAAATTGAAGATGTCCAAGAACTTATATTCACTAAAGAGCCTAACCTATTTAGAGCATTAATTCCAGTCCAAACTATGCATCTTACTATTATTGTACTTCATTTGAGAACAGATGATGATGTGAAAAGGTAAGAGAATTTAAATAAATGAATTAATGTTTCCAACAATGTCATTTTATTTCAGAATAGCAGACATCATTATTTTTTTTTAAAAAAATCTAGTCTTAACACGGTTATCTTGCTGTAGATATATGTTTGGGTTCTTTGGGGCTACATAAAACAGTTGGCCATGGCAACAAATACAACAGCTAAGAGCAACATTTATGTGAATCTTGAGTGAAAAACAACTCTGTAGCTTGCTTTGACTTAAAGATGGCCTGCCATCTGGTAGGGAATGGGAACAGTTTGTCTATAAATAGTGCATCTGACTCCTGTACTTTGCCCAAGGCACAAAAGCTTTAAATGAGAAGTCTTAGTACAACTCATCTGTACATTAAAATCTTTATGCGTTGTGCAACTATCACAATAATTGTGTGTGATTTTCAGTTTTTCTTTAAAAACAATCAGATTTCCCTTGAAGAAATGGGACAATTGGTGATATTTAGGAAAAAAGACAGCCTATTTTATACTACAGTGAAAAGGGAATATGTAAACCTGCCTGGCTCTGCACACACAGGGAGGAAGGAATGGTTCTTTGAGGATCCAGATTCCAAGCTGTTTAGAGCCAAATATTGCTGAAAGGAATTGTGCAACTGGTTGAGCATTGGAAATATATCTTTGAAACACCAAGTGCCAGTTAGCAACCGAGAAGCCTGCAGTTCCTCAAGGTCTTGAAAGGCTCAGAGAAAACCTCTTGGTCAAAACAATGCCTAGTCTAATCTGAGTAACTGAGTCATGGATAACAACCACCAGTGTGTGGTGGAATGCTCTCAGTTCCACAAAGACCACTTAGGCCACTGGTGGCAAAGCAGGGTTTAGGAACTTCCCCAAATTGAAAATTGAAACTTTGCAGTAGTTTGAACCCCACAACCTTAGGCAAAAGAATCACTCACAAGAGCATCTCCCCATTATCTGAGTTAAGTTTGTTACTGACCTCTTTATTCTAAGATAGCAATTCAGTATTTCTGCTGCCTCAGATGTGGAAAAGCAGAACTGGGATACATTGTCCCATTGAACTCAGTGATCCCATTGAACCCAATGATATTTATTTCTGAATAGGCATACATTATCAATGTAGTCCAAGCTCTGGATGAACCCCATGGCTTGATACAGCATGGGCCATAGAGACCTTAGTGGCCACTTCCTGTTTCTGGAAAAGACCCCCACACACAACAATGGTGGTGTGAAATTACACTTCTAGGCAAACTAAACCTCCTAGAGATTTCTATTGGAACTATAATTTTGGGAAGTGGAAGATGTCAGAGGGAGAATGCAGCCTGTAAAGTACCAGGGGAAGCAAAAATAGCCTTTGGACTATTACCCTTTGGACTGGAAGATATTCACCCCAATACAGATGTCAAGAGCAGAATCTCTAGTTCAGTGTGCTGGAATGAGTCCCTAAAGCGGAAAGTAGATTTTCTCTGGTTCCCATCTGAAAGGACCTACCCAGAAGGGAATGCAGAACCCCATGAGATTTAGTGCCATTGTACTGGCCTTTCATTCTTCCAGCATGGGTCATCTGTTAGGGCAATTAAACTAGTAAGTTTTTTACCTATGAGCTTATTCTTGAATCAAAAAATGTGTAAATAATTTCTGCCCAATTGGCTAACTGAGCAATGCCATTAATTAAAATGCAAAAAAGAAAGAAAGATGTGACTTTGCTGGTTCAGCTCTGCAGGCCATGTTATATTTCGATGTACCAACAAGGAGACAAGTGGCCTCATCTCCCCTGACTAGTTTTGCAGTTGCCAAGTTGTGTGACTTGTATGGAACTGCAAAATAGCAAAGTAAAGCTGCGTTCCGCTTTTTTTTATGAAGAAAACGTAGCCTCAGACTGGACATTGGTAATAAATCATATTTTAATGCTAAAAGATGGAAGTTCATGTTTATTGCTAGTATCTCAACAGGAAAAAAAATGCTTAAAGATACTTCCTACTTTATCCACACTTTATGCACTGCCTACAATGAGCTTAACAAACATTGAGCCATCAACTGCTGTTCCTGTCCAGAAAAAAAAGACTTACCACCTTTCAACTTAGAAGAGTTATAATGTGAATTATTCCACAGAAAGCTAAATATTTTATGCACTAGAGATACAATCTAGCTGAAGTGGGTAGAATATGAACAGTAGAATTCTTGGTTCATAAGAACAAGCAGTAGAAACCTGCTGTAAATACAATGTATATATTTTAAGGACAAAGTGTTGTTCTAAGTGTGTAAAAAATAGCATTTTGTAAAATTAAGCAGAGCTCTGTAAGCATCTCAAAATGCCAAATATTCCTTATTATTTTCTATTTATTATTTTACATGTAGATAATTTAAAATACATTCTTTCTAATATATCTTCCTTTTTATATCTTATCATTTCGTGGTAAGAGTTTGGTTAAAGTATCAGGTTGAGTTTCGTGCCTAATATGTCTTCCTTTTCTTTTTTCCTTTCTTGTCTGATACAAAAGTAACCTCAAAAAATGAAACACCTTTGTAGGGCTCATGATGTAACGGATAATGATCAGTCACATTTAATCGAGTAATCAGTTTGTTCTGCTGGAATGGAGAATAAAACAATGTGGTACAAAGCACTGAATAGCTAGTCTAATATGTTCTTCTTACATTGCAAGAAGACTGATTAATTTTTCTATGAGCTTATAAGCGCATTTTTGATAGAAAAATATATATATTTATAATATTAGATATGTGATAATAGGTAATTTCTGTGATTTGGAGGCTAAAATACTAAGCATGCTTAATTGAAATGAAATTAATTAGTGAGACTTAGTCCAAAGTAAACATACACAGGATAAAGCATGAAGGTAATGCCATGTACATATAAACCTCCAAGATGTATTCTCTTCTGCTCATTTCCAGATTTTGTACTTTGTCATTGAACAATAAACATCTCATGGTTTTCCAAGCAGACATTCTCAAAATCCATCATGATCCTAGTATTAGCTTCATAGCTGCTTGACTCCTGACTTTATGTTTATTACAGTGTTTCATTCATTTCAAGGGCTGTTTCTGCTCTAGAGCACAGCAAGGCCAAAGTGCAAACTCTGTTGCAGGGGAAACTCTTTAGCATGACATTTCATGGGATTGGCCAGTTTAACAACCAAGTGATCTATGTTAAAATGTCAGAGGATGAACATCAAATGCTAAGCAAAATTGCAGGTTAGTATTCAAATTTGCATCTCATCACTCTTTGAGAACATATTAAAACAGCATCTATATGTTTTGAACGCTATTTTAATTTTTGTTTAAATGTGCATTTGTCTTGCTCAAGTTACCTTTATGTTTATTTATACACATCATCTCCTACCTTTCCTAGGCATTTAGGGCTAGACTTTGGTGATCACCTCTTGCTACCTTTTTCATGTAGGGAAGGCTCTGGAATCCCATTTTTTAGGTGATCCCAGAGGGTAGGGAAGGAAGCTACCTTTGAGGCTAATCTAGGATTTAGACATAGAGTCCCTAGATTACCTTCCAGTTATGCCAGTCTGGAGATCAACCAAATTAATCTGGATTGCCCTCAGGGCTGCGGTGCTTCCCCTAAGGAAAGCTGAGGAGCTAGTCCTGGGGTGAAACCTGACCTCAGCTAGATCCACATCAGGTTGTTCCATCCAATACTCCTTTTAGAGGCCAACACGAGGGGCAAATAAAGTGATCCTTCTTTACCCCGGTCTTCTGTGCTTGGTCTTGTTATTTCATGGTTGACCATCAATGCTTATTTATACACATCATCTCCTACCTTTCTTAGGCATTTAGGGTTCAATCTGTTTTCCCTTGTTGTCCCATATACACAGGCTCCCCTCTTAGAACGCCTAAACTGTTGCCTTCCTTTGAATGCCACTTCCAGTCCCTTATTTATGTATTTATATATTTGATTCATATCCTACCTTTCTCCCAAAATGGGACTCAAAGCAGCTTACATTATAACCTAAAACAAAATAGGTACAAAAGTTTAAAAAGCATGAAACCATCAATCCCATTAAAACGTTACTTTTCTAAAGACTGTATGATTCCATTTCCATGGAGCCTTGCACTTAACCTCCACATCATCATCTCTACTGAAGCAAGGCCGAAATGTGTCTAAAAGCATTTGCTCAGATGTGTACTACTCTAATGTCAGCGAGGTCAGGATGATTACAACAGTGTAAGTGATGATTAAAATGTTCTGTTGAGTGTACAGATTTGTAAATGTCAAGTTTACAAACTTCTTAAATTGTTAGATGATTTTAAAATCCTTTATTTTTTAACAAAATCTGTTGCCTGCGTCCCTGCCATAGTATCTTTTAATATGGGGAGGAATATAAATATTTTAATAAATAAGTGAGAATATACAAACAGTTTACTAACTACTCGAGCCTTGGAGAATGGTTTATTTTGGATGGGGTAAGTTTTATGCACTTCGGTACAATGAACCATACAGTTGGGACAATTTGTTCTTGTCATATGCCATCATGTTCATTTTGATTTATGGTGATCATATGCAAGAGAGGTCATCAAGAGATCTTGTTATTAATAACCCTGCTCAGGACTTGGAGACTCAGTACTGTGGCTTTTGAGATTGAAACATCTGTCTGTGATACAGTCATCCTCTTTTCTTACTGCTTTACTGAGCACCATTGTTTTTTCCCATGAGTTATGTGGTTCCATGTGAGAGTTCAGACTTGGTTTACTCTCAGACCCACTTATTTATCTTTTTGGTGGTCCATAGAATCTATCAAACTCTCCTCCAGCACTGGATTTTAAATGAGTTTTAATGTGTTCATCAATCTTCTGTGGCCATTACTTTTGTTTTGTTAATAACCTGCTTTTGTACTTCCTTCCTTAACTTTCATAAGTAGCTATTCCAAGTCTTTGTTGTTTTCTGCTACTATTATGGTGATTTTTATATATTTTAAATTATTGATATTTATTCTGCTGGCACAGTGGTTAAATGCCAGTACTGACTGCAGCCACAAGGTTGTGAGTTCAGTCCTACTGGACTCCCAGGTTGACTCAGCCTTCCATCCTTCCACAGGTCGGTAAAATGAGTACCCAGCTTGTTGGGGGCAATTAGCTGACACATTGTAAACCACTTAGCTGATAAGCGGTATAGAAATACACATGCTATTGCTATGCTATTCTTCCACATGTTCACACCTCCTTCCTAATCCTGCTTTCCTTATGAACTGTCTGACTTTAAATGAAAGAGATAGGTTGATAAAATGCAACCTTGTCTGATCCCCTTGCCAATTGGAAGCCATTCCCTTTCTCCATATGTGTCCTGACAGTGGCCCTTGAGCATTTCCAATCTGTGACCAATTTTTGTTTGTTTGTTTGTTTTCCATATTTGTTGGAAGATTTTTTTAAATGGATGGATTCTGTCTCTGGAATTTGAAACAACGCTATTGGTATGCCATCTTTTCCTGGTGATTTACTTCTTCCAAGTGCTTTGGGAACAGCTTCTACTTCACTTTCTAAAACTGTAGTTTCTCCAGTTCTCGACAACATTGTACTTTGAAATAATGTATCATTTTTCCATGCCTTTCTGTGTATTGCTTCCACTGTTGTCCTGATCATATAATTTGTTTCCCCGTTGGTCATATAGGATCCCTATTTTTGCTCTGAATTTCCCTTTGATTTCTCAGAGCTTGTGGAACAGGTCCAACTGCTGATGTTACAAAATTTGATAAGTCCCTCTCCTGCTTCATTTCTTGATCCCAGGTGAATTTTTCCAACAATGTTTAGTTCTATTCTGTTTTCTTCTTTCGAATTCTTGTCATCTGTGATCATCAGTATGTCTTATTTCAGTGTGTGCTCAATTACTTCCTGGACACCTGCACATAATGTTTTGGTTTCTTCCTCTTCTTCTCTCTAGTTGGAGCATAAACGTGAAATATGGGTATATTGGTAGGCTTTCCATACAGTCTTATTGATATTATTTGGTTAGACTTTGCATTATACTGCTGAATACTTTTATTACATCTTCTCTTACTGTTAATGCTGAACAATTTCCTCTTAGCTTGTCATTTCTAGAGTAAAATACTATATAACTCTCTGATCGAAAACATCCCATTCTCATCCACTTTAGTTTGCTCAGCTCTGGTATTGCCATGTTTATGTGTTCCGTCTCTTGTTTTACAGTGTCTGATTTCTCCTGATTGCATACTTCCCACATTCTAATAAATATATTGTGCAGTTTCAGACATTCCTTTCAAATCTAAGCATATCAGCTGCTCAGTGTCTTTTTTGCTTGAGTCCAAATGCTTCATCAGACATAGTGTTATTTGTCCACTGGTTGACTAATTTCTGAACTTGGACAGTCCCATCTTCCAGCAGTATCTCTTACTTGATTTTGGATAGGATTTGAGGTACAAGGCATTCAGGAGTGGTTTACCAGTGCCATGTTCTGTACATCACTAACAGGAGTTAGTGAAAGTGTTACTACTGTTGTCTCCGAAATATCGTCTACCAGTATCATTTCTCACTACTGCTGCTGTTCAATAACTTAACTGCTGGAATCTCTCCACCACCTACACCATTGGAATGATCAGTTGTCTTCTATTGATGCAGCTGTTAACTCTTTGAGGAGAGTAGATATATCTTATTCTTGTGTCTCTCCAAGCATTCCAGCTTGGGTGACCCTACTAGAAGTCTTGACACTTTAGAGTCTAGTCTCCTCACAGTATTTCTCTCAGCTTCACTAATACTTTCAACCCACTCCACCCCAGATGTGTATCTGATAAGCTGTGTATCTGAGAGTAGGCTCAGTTTAATAATTTTGCATCTAGTGAACGTTGAGGTGTGATTGCCTCTAGGACTCCATTCTTTGTCTTTTTGGTGGCCCATGGTATCTGTAGAACTCTCTTCCCAGCAACACATTTTGAATGTGTCGATAGATATCCTGTATACTAAATGTTATGCTAGGAAAATGGAGCCAGTGTGAGGCTTAACTTTTTGAGGGTTTCTTAACAAGTCTAAATGGAAAAAAGTAGCGATGAGATAGATCTAGTTGTCTTCCTAATTTTTCTTTCTCTTAAATATAGCCATTCCAGTTCAAAGTTTTTTGTTCTTAAAACCAACTGACTGTGCACTCATTCTGTGGAGACACAGGAGAGGACCTTCATTGCTCCTATGTCCAAGAAAGATTAAGGCCAACTCTTGATCCTTGATGTGAGTTTTCTTCTGGTCTGGAAATTGTGGTATTGGGTGGATTTGGGCTGTGTTTCTAGGCCTGATGTGGCATTCAATCATAAAGTGAGTGGGGAGAAGAAGAGAGAATGTGAATGTGGCTTGATAAGCACAGTGTTTTCACTTCAGTACTGAAATTCTCAGTGTACAGTACCATATAGTGAAGAATTGAATCCATCACTATATGCTCAGAGGCAACTGAGTATGGAAAAATGGAGGTCATGTACATATTAGTAGTTGCCATTGTCAGTGACCATGCTACAGTCCTAGGCCAACTGGTACATTAGGGACAAATCCAAACACAAGTTGCCAATGTGATTGACCCATGGCAAAAACTGTTAGTCAAAACATGAGCGTCATATTGCATTATCTATACTATCTGAGCTTTGGCACTCAGTTAAACCACCCTTTTGTGCGCCAGTTTGGCTTATTGTGTGGGCAAATCTACCGGAGTTCTTGCTCATTAAAATGTATGGGACTTAAGTTAGTTATTACTATAAAAAAACACAATTAATTGCAATAGGTCTGCTTTGAGTAGGTCTAATGTTGAGTTTGGGAAAGGATATAGAATGCATAAAACTTTGGAAAAGAAATAATTGAGGAAGTGAAGGGAGAAATACAGTCAGCCCTCCACTTTTGTGGGTTTGACATTCATGGATTTCATTATTAGTGAGTTTCTCCTACCCCTGTCCCCGCTCCACTTCAAGTGCTTCTTTTTTGTGAGAATCTTCTTTCTTGGCAGCTTCAGTCAGGCCACTCAGCTCTTTCAAAACCCATCTCCAGTCCTCCTCCTTCTCCACCAGCCACTGCCTGGCCAGCTAAGGACAGCTCAAAGCCTGGTTTCTCAGTACCACAAGTCAAAGCCCTCCATACACCCAAGGAAGGAAATGGGCAAGAGAGAGGAAGTACAGGACCACCATGCCAACTGTCTCCTTTTCTTGATCCTGTTTAGACCCTGGGTATCCATTGTTGCTATCTGTACCTCAACCTCTTTCCCAGAGACACACAAATTTTGATATTTGTGAATTTTTCACTTCTGCAAAGGTACTGTGCCCCTTACCCTAGCAACTGTGGAGGGCCAACTGTAATTGATTCTCTTTCTCCATGATTCTAACACCGTTTCTCTTGGGGTTCCTGTGCATTCACATCTGCCTTTTGCAGTCATAGCTATCATTTTACCTTTACCTGCCAAAGTTCTAAGATCTACTGGGGAAGGCTTTCTCTTGGTCCTGCCACCATCACAGGGTTTGCTGGTGAGGGCATGAAAGAGAGCATTCTCAGTGGCTGCTCCCACCCTCTGGAACTCTCTTCCACAGGCAGCTTGGCTGGCCTCCTCCTTGCTCACCTTTCAGTGGCAGACAAAGACCTTTTTGTTCACACAGGCTTTTCGCATGTAAGCAGTGGAGTTTCTTACTGAGATGTTTTATTTATCTTTTAAAACTTTTGTCAGTCTTTTAAATGATTTTGTATTGTTTTATGTGGTGATTTTATTTTTTTTAAACAATATTGTGAACACCTTTTAATTGACTTTCTCTAGGAGCTTCCTTTGGTTGCACTCCGGGAGAAAGGCATCAAACAAATGAAATAAAGTTAAATTTATTTATTTATTTGTTTGTTCTTCCTTGAAGTCTTTAAAGCCCCATTCAAGGCATGCTGAAAAGCTGTAGATATGGCTGATCATATGCTACTGTTCACATATTCCATTTCCTAGCTCTTTGAATTCCATATGTAAAGGTTACTTTAAAATAAAGGTTACTGTGTCTTTCAAGTGAGATTGCCACTATTCACAAAGAGATGAAGAAATTAGATCCCATCAGGATGTACAGTGTTTGGTTGAATTTTCTGTCTTTCTTGGGACTATTACAAATTGCCTCTGTCTGAATGTCCTATAAACAGATGTCCCTGTTTGTATCATTTGTCTACTAGAAGTTGTGGAGAGCTCTTTTATGGAAATGAATGTAGAGATCACAGCCAGCAAAAACTTCAGACCACACCTGACATTTCTGAAGCTTTCTAAAGCACTTGCTTTGCGGAGGAAGGTAATCAAGCAGATAAAAATGTCCTTTGTACTTTGTTTTCTTGCTCCTTGGAAGAAGCATTGTTATGTCATGTGCAAATTGATATTTGATCAAATTGGGGGATTTAAAGAGATCTTGTCTGATTCAGTACATCCTGAGAGCTCTAAGCCATGGGCTTTCTCCTTTGGTCTAAAAGGATCCCCACCCACTGCACTGCAAATTAGTAGAAGGAAGAAACAATTCATGGGTTGGATTTAGATATGGGGAAGAACATGTTGGACAGAAAATCACACATTGTGTCACATGCCCTGCTCCCCCCTCCCCCACAACCTCCAAAGCTTTGCTGTAACTCTTCCCAAAAGTGTTGATCTGGAGCTTCTCTTGACTTTTTCCTGTCTGAACTATCATTTTTCTTGAAATCTCTATGTCTTCAAAGTTTTTATTTTCCTAGTGACTGGCTTTCTTTGGAATTCAAGGCTGCAACTGGCTACACTTTGAACATTGTGCTTTTGTGTGTTCACATTTCATGAAGGATCCATTCACACTACACAGTTACAGTGCTATCATTCTACTTCATAGCCATGGCTGCATCCTATGGATTTCCATGGAATCCTGAGTTGATAGCCTGATGAGGAAGTAGAACTTTAGTATTCTAAATACTCATCCCTAAACTACAAGTCCCATAATGATTAAAGTGGAATCATAGTGCTATAATTGTGCAGTGTGAAAGGTGCCTAAGTTTCATCCACCTCGTGTCCATGATATAAACATATGGGACAGGAAAGGACAAATATGCACCAGAGCATGCCACTTAAATCTGGAGTATTGATTTCCTCTCTAATAAATCAAATTATTTTTGTTTAATGAGGGTTTAAGCAATCTAACTGCTGGATTCAGGATACACTTTCCATGGGCTGAAGGGCTGTTCTCAGTACCTGCAGCTGACAGCCTATATCATTCAGCAAGATCCTCCAGGTTTTGTGTACCATGAAAAGTGCCAAAAGTGTTGAAATGGGGAAGAGGTTGGAGGAAATTGCTCCAGCCAGCCCAGTTTCATGTTCCTCAATCTGAATCTAAAATACTGGGCACAAAATATTTCAGTTCGAATTAAAACAGTTCATTCGGTTGGATTTCTGTGGTACCATGCTGCCTGAGGAATGGAGAGAAGAGGATGGGTGGAGTCTTGCCCTTCCGAAACTCAAGACATAAATTCCAGAGTATCCTTGGCTCAAAATAGTTTTATGTCTTATTCTTCATTAGTAATGTTTGTCCTCTTGTTATCTGGCCACATGACTACACACTGATGTGGCTCAACTGTATGTGTCTTAATTTTCATCTGTGAAACAGTGGAAAGTATCTTTTTTTTTAATCACTGGAATACAAGGCTTCCTCTTCCTGTGGCTAAGCAGGGTGAGCATAGTTAGTATTTGGAGGAGAGAGCACCAAGGAATACCAAGTGCTGGAGGTTTTGTTTCAGAGGAAGGCAAGGGCAACCAACTTCTGAGTATTCCTTGCCTGAGAAAACACTATGAAATTCATGGGGTTGCCATGAATAAGGTGCGTGCAAATATCTTAGTTCAAATTAAAACAGTCCATTTGGTTGAAATTCAGTGGTTCCATTCTGGCTGAGGATGAATTCAAAGGATGAAAGGGGGAAGACGGAGTTTCTGCCAATTCTCCTTTGTCTTGCAGCTTCCTGTAATACTGCTTATGCTCTTCTAGAGGGTTCCAACTCTCTGGAACTGTTTTTGGGGCCTGGTGCTGGAAGACAGAATTTGCAAAAAATTGCCCCCTCCCATCTCCTATTAGTAGAAGCATCCACTGGATCAAAAGCCATTCTGTAAGTGGAAAAGCAAAATTGCATTCCGCTCTTAAAAAATAAACATGCTGATAAAATGGCACCGAGTAGAAATGTGGCAGTGAAGATATGCTAAATTGAAGAGGCTTGATAAGACTCATCCGCCTGAAATGTCACTGCATATGTCAAAGCCATTCCTCCTCAAAAAGATGGGAATCTATCCCAGCCAGCATTGCACTGTCATTCCGTTCTTTCCCCCACAAAAGTGAGATTTTATGTATTCCCAGAAGAAACAGAAGGAAAATACAGGAGAGTAATGATCTGGCAATGATGTTATATAGAAGGTCTGTAAACGCGAGTTAGCAAAAAGTGGTCAATCCAGAGTCAACACCTAGGGTGTAAGCACTCTGATAGAGATGAACCCATCCATATGTATGTGGATTTATTTATTTATTTATTCATTTTTTTAAATTCAATCAATATGTTGCCTTTCTCCTGCTATTGGACCTCAGGTGGCTTACAACAAGTTACAAATAACCTGTAGCTAAAACCTATTTGATACAAAAGTTAGACTGTTAAATAAAAAATTCTGTCAAAAACACTAAATTAAAGACACATTAAACTGTAGTAAAAAAAGGATAAAAGCATAACATAGTCCATTATAAGACTCTTCTGCCACAGTAATTTACAAGCCAAAGGCTTGCCTAAATAAAAAGGCCTTGGCTTGCCAATGGGAGGAGAGCAGCGAGGGGGCCAACCAAACCTCTTTCTGTGGGGGAGGAACTCCATAGCCTGTGTGCAACCAACCATCTTTCCCTTGTCATCGGCAGATATACTTGCGGTGGTGGTGGAACTGAAAGAAAGCCATCCCTTGAGGATCTTAAAACTCAGGCAGGTTCATACCAGCAGATATGGTCTTTCAGACAGTCTGGATCCCAGCCACATAGGGCTTTAAAGGTCATAACTAGCACTTTGAATTTGCCTGGAAATGGAGTCATAGCCAGTGAAGTCATTTCAACATGGGAATTCTCTATAACCAGCTCCAGTCAATAGTCTGGACCTGCTGCAGTCTCTGAACAATTTTCAAAGGCAGCCACAATCAAAGGATTGATACTGAAAAGCAAGAATATTATTTACAGCTGAGGAAAGCAGAATTTGCTTGCAGGGGAGTTGTTTCTTGTTGGCATAAGCTTTGCTGCTCAGACCAATTACTCTGAAGAAAGCCAATCAGGTTCAGAGTTACTGTGGAGATTTTTGCTCTCATGATTTCCTTGAAATGTTAATACAGGAGCGCGTTGTTTCTACCATAGGCCCTGGGTAACTTTTCTAGCAATGTTTAGCTGACTGCAAGATTTATGTTATGTTGCAGTCAAGGCTGCTAGAACCTTGCAATATAAATATATGATATGCTGATCTAACCTTTACCAGGAGAAAGATATAGAATTTGGTGGGGTTTTATCACTTTGCAATTAAAATAAAAACCTTGCTCTGATTAGATTATGTTTTCCCTCGTAGCATGCTGTCCTGCTTGTTTCCTGGAATAGCTGTGTATTTTTATGAGGTCAATATACTGAGCAAGAGAAAACAATAATGGCACACACTTGGGACATTAAAAGAGTGCTTTCATGGTGGAAGAAAGTGTTCTTTGACCTTGCGCTTGAGCTTGACAGGTATTTCTTCACATATTTGGTGTCTCCTCTTTGGCATATGGAATACAGCCAAGGCTAGAGAATATCAGATGCTATATACAGAGAAGCGTATTTCTTCCAAGGCTGGCAACATTTCCACTGTCTAGCAAGTGATATATGAGTGAACAAATGTGGGCTGATTTTAAAATAAAATAAAATAAAATATTAAAGTAGATAATGCACTGGTATTACTTTAGTTTAGGCCCAGCACAGAAACGTGACGTAGCAAGGTTATTGGTAGAACACCAAATCTGCACAGGAGGAGGTGCTCCTCCATTGCAGAGAATGAGTCTGCAAAAAAAAAAAAGCAGTGGGGGAGGGGGGCTTGTCATAAAATGTTGTTCTGTAGAAATGAGGCATCATTTTCTAGAGCCTCCAAAATGTCTTAGCCTCCTCTGTTCCTAATCTCCATTTATAAATAATATGATACAAGCAGAGAGTAGCTAGACCCAATGTGACTCCACTGTCCTGGCTGCCTGTCAAAACCCATCTAATTCCCCCCCCCCCGTATATTTTCATACCCTCTAATAGTCCCATTTTGGCAGGGACAGCCTCAGTTAATCCTTTCTCAGTGGCTTTTTAAATGCCCTGGTTTATCTCTTCTCCCATTTTCCTCCCTTGTCTTCAGCTTACTTCAGTTGCTGCAAATTGAAGAGCAAAAGTAATTTGCAATCAGTTAAATCAGCAGGAGGGAGAGGAGAGGAAAGAGTGAAGGGCTGTCCTTCATGAACTCAGCACATACATTCCAGGAGTTATTTGCAGGAAATAGAAGTTTTATGTTCCCTTCTTCATAACTTCTGCTCTCTTATTGCTTGGCCATACCCCTTTGATTGTATTCTGACGTTGTTTTCATCTTTGAAACATCGGAGGGTATTATTTACCCATAAAGAACAAGGCATCTTTCCTTTTACAAAGGTCTGCAGCTAAGCCTTGATTCTTCTTTAACCTTTTGAAAGCCCACTGTGATACTCTTTAGGGGTTTTCCATTAGTGTGCTGTGGATAGGCCAGGGGTTTCCTCTAGCTGCTAGTTCAGCTAGTTCACTACCCTAAAGTATTTCTTGCATTAGTGTTTAGGATCTGCATGGTTATTTGCGCTTGTCTTGTAGTCCCTCTGGGCTAGAACAAAAGTGGTATGGTTTTATGGCGTAGGACTCCATTGGAACTCTCTTGGAGCTCCTCAGTTTTCCCATAATTAAATGAGGGGATATTGGTATGAACTGAGCAACAGCAGTCCCCCCAGTTGTAGTAGTCACTTCACGAGCAGCTATGGTCATTGGAACATATGTCATTTACAC
The DNA here is from genome assembly GCA_948472985.1 of Iguana delicatissima. Classification (NCBI taxonomy): domain Eukaryota; kingdom Metazoa; phylum Chordata; class Lepidosauria; order Squamata; family Iguanidae; genus Iguana; species Iguana delicatissima. The sequence goes on along the minus strand of CAOKZL010001701.1, from coordinate 73,508 downwards.
TAACATTTTTCCCATGGTGATTTTAACAACACAGATAGTCACATATCGTAGAATTTAATTCTGTGAACTGTATGTTAGCATTTCACCTTAATATCAGTATCTTATCAGTATCTTTCAAATACTTGTGTCACTATTAAACCAGCAGAATGATGGGTAAAATTGTCCTTGTGGTAAACATTAAGCAGTGTTTTTACAGCAGCTTCCGACAGAGAGGAACAGTTGCTCAACATTGCTTGCTACTTCATAGAGAGAGCTAGGGTTTGGGCAGATGTTTGGAGAAGTTTCTTTGGTGGAACTACAGCTCTCAGCATCTCTCAGCATCTCCCAGTGACCACATAGGAATTGTAGTTCGAATAAGGCATTTTTCCATGCTTAATGTATCACATCTTGATTTGTAAATTTTCAATTACATGAATATCCCATTAGTCTAAATATCCTAAAGGCACCAGATTCCATCTAATCTTGGAAGCTCAGCTGGGTCAGCCCTGATTAGTCCTTAGATGGGACACCACCAATGAATACCAGGTGCTATAGAGTGTATTTCAGAGGAATGAACTGGCAAAACCACCTCTGACTACCACTTGCCTAAGAAAATCCTATGAAATTAACGGGGTTGCCATAAGTGAACAGGTGTCTTGAAGGCACATACAAACAGAGATCTTTTTTTGGCCTGGCACATGGATGACATACTGAGCAGGATTTACAAAGCTGACACCCTATGCTATGACAAGTTAGAGTTCCCATAATATTAACCAAAGGGATTGGGGGAAAAGTAAAAGGGTGCAATATTCTAAGACAGAGACATTTATTTAGGGCCCCTCAAAAACTATAGCTTACTTGCCTTATGCATAAACTGAGCACTGACTACGTATTTCCATATTCCCCAAGTCAATAGGCAGACCTAGAGGTAGCATATGAGATTAATAGTCAGTTTCTCCTGTGATTTAAAAGTTCAAAGCAACCCCATGAAGCTGCTAATTTGATTGAGGAAGTGGCTGTGGGGGCAATGTGGGAGCTTACCTCTTTCCTCCTGTGCCATTTTCCCAGTCTAAATCCTCTTGGTGTTGCCATTTCCCCAGGAGAAAACACACTGTCACAAATAGCTGCTTCAGAAGGAGAGGATTTTAAACTGAGTGAACAGCATGGGGGGAAATGGCAAAACCTCTTTTCCCCAGGCCAGCTCCTCAATCAAATTAGCAGCCCAATATGTTTTGTGCTTTGAAGTTCTTTTTTTCTTTTCCCCCAAATTAAACGCTGAGAGATCCTGGTCATTGATCTCCCACGTCACAGAGAGCCAAGTCCTGTGACATTGGACCTGCACAGATTCTGAAGGGCTAGACAGCTGTTTCAGAATGCTGATCTGACATAATGGAAGTTTGCCTTCTGCGGCAGCCTTAATCTGCAAATGTCTGTGTGTATCTGCCCTCGATTCATTTGTCCTACCTTCATGCATATGGAGTCCTGCTGTGTTAAATAGACTCAGTAAGAGAGTGAGGTGTCCTCCCATACATGTAACATGTATTTTCTTGTGCTGTTAAACTGTACTCTTTGACAATCATAGATGGACTGAAGACACATCTGCTGAGCATTTCATTTGCCCATAGCTTTGATTGCAGTTAAGATGACTCCAACTTAAGGTGACCCTGTCATAGAGTTTTCTTGGAAAGATTGATTCAGAGGAGGTTTCTCTTTGAATGAACGAAAACACACAGTACAAAGAAAAGAAAACATTTAGGCTACTTTGCAAAAACAAGTGACAATTCAAAAGAGACATGCAAAGGAACCAACAGGCATGCTCTTTCTAGTAGCTATTCTGATGCCATCTACTGGCTACATATTTTCTTATTAAGTGCATGATGTTTTCAAAGGCTATGTGGGAGCTTCTTTTTAAGTATTTACTTGTTAAAATTCAGTTATCACATTAAGTCCTTTAAAGTCTGTGATTTTCTTTTCCCCTTTAAAACCAACACGTCTAAAAACATTTAACAGTGACAGCAATGAAGAAGTCTGATTGTTCTAGGACTCAGTTGTCACTTTAAAAAGATTAAGGACCCAGTTGCCATTTAAAACAAAAAAGATTAACTTTTGATCCTCTCCAAATTAAGCACCTTTGCGTGCACCAACCCTGAGTTTTGTAAAAATGTGATCATATAATTAAACACCATGAGAGCGAACTAAGTGCATTAGCTGTATGTTATTTAGGACCACTGAGCAATTGTGCACTGGGTGTTGGGTGGCTTTGGCTGAATGCTTTTAGCATGTGTGTCAATTATGTTTAATTACTTGTCTTTTTCTCACCACCACCCTCTTATCAGCAATGCACAGTAGACAGAATAAGCTGCATCAAGTAGTCAAGTCTTGTCTAACAGTCAAAGTGATATGCCTGCTGTTTATGCAGTTACAGGCTCCTAGGGCTATTTAAGAATATCACTACAATTGATCAGATAAATAGGCCCATCTAGTTCATTTTCATGCCTGACGATCAGTTTCCCATGCAAAAATATTGAACCACTATGACAATCCTAATATATGTGTTCAGCCGTTTCTGTGTCATAAAAATACCCTATCATTCTCCATCAATTCTGGCCACATAAAACATATAATATGGGAATCTGCCCTGCCAGTATGTGCAGCTACATAAACAGCACTATATTAACAGAGAGTCAATTTCTAGATGCTTTGTCCATAGTATTTCATGCAGGAAATATAGACTGAAGTTTGAGTATTTTGTTTTTGGAATGGAATGTACTATGCATATTTTTGGATGTCCTGGAAACACTGGAATTGCTTTGCTTTGCTTATTTTACTGGGTTTTAGTTGTACTGGACCTGAATCTGAATTTAGATGCTAGATTGTTCATAAAGTTGATGAATAACTCTATTTCAATGGTAATAGTCTGGTTAAAAGGAAATTATTGAATAATATGTTTATTCTAAGACTTTGTTTTGGATTACAGACTGATATGTGGTATAAGAGAAACAGAATTATGCTAGAAATAGATTTCACTAGATTTCCAGGCCATAATGTATGTAAGTGTTGTATTAAAAGTTTGGTAAGTTTGGATACAGGCACACCAAACTAGTATATTTTAATATCCATATTCATTATACCTTTATACATATCCTGACTTTTCCCTAATCCACCATTCAAGGCAGTTTACAGAAGTTAAAACAAATATAGCTAAAAAAAAATCCATGTTGTATAAAAGCTAAAAATATAATTAAATCCTTAGTGGAATTGAAAACAATTAAAGAGAAAATAATAAATGATAAAACTTATTTTGAAAGGCCCTTTCCCCCGCTTAGCAGTATATCTCAAAAAGCTGTTGCAACAAAAAAAAAGTCTTCATCTTAGAGCTGGATTGGCATTGTGACAGAATGGTGGACCGAAGTCCTAGATTTGTCTGTTCACTAGAACAGAGATAGGAAATCTTTGCATCTGAACCTACCGTTTCACACTACAAGTACTCAATTGGCAGCTAATACCATCTGCATGAAGTGAGAGAAATGTAGAAAGACAGGCTTTAACATTTATTAACTTTTCACCTTCACTTTTTATTTTTTTTTAAAAAAAATCAAACTTAATATTTTCTTCTCAGCTAGCTAAAATTATCTGTATCAGGTCCTCATAAACCTTGGTGTTATTATAACACAAGCAGGTTTTCAAATGTGAGAGAGAACTGAAAATGACTTCAGCCCACCAGTTAAAAAATGATAGTTCAAGGGCTCTGCCAGCAAATCATAAAACAGCAGAAAATGGAGGAAAATATTCACATTAGCTACTGGCAATTACTGATAATGACTTTATACTGATATCTAGTCCCTCTCTGAAAACTGTGAAATTCTTGTGCTTTTCTTATGCCAAGGCGTTACATAATTCAGGTTTTTTTCCCAAGTTAACTACAACTATTGCCTATGGGTGTATCATCTTTGACACTCTGTTAATAAGTCATTTCTTACTCCTTTAAATCTTAAGGATTGGTGCAAATCATTCTTAATGTACCTTTCCCATGTTGCCAATTTCAGTGAGATTAATCGAGACACTTTCTTAAGATAAACCATAGGGCAGGATAGGCACCTGTTTTCATCCCATCCTCCTGGGACAGGTTGCATCATTGCAGTTTTGGCTGAAAATGTGACCTGGAAGGGACCAGAAATCTGTTTCCCCTTTATTTTTTTTAATTTGGGGGCAATTTTCAGGGTTTTTTTAATGGTTGTTGTCTTTAGATGGTGTGAGGATTGGGATTAGAAGACAAACTGCTGCTCCTGGTGGAACTTTTGGGGTTTAGGGGATATTTGATTTACTCAAAGAAATTAAATGAGAGATAATGGTTGTTGTGGGAGCTTTGTGTACCACAGAAAGAGGGTTGGGGCTGCAGGCATTCTATATTCCATGCTTTCGCCACTCTATCATACAGCCTACTCTCCCCAACATCCAATTTATGATTATCACGTACACACCTAATGGCATTACTTTGCTAGGAACCCAATATAATAATCACCACCTATTAATTTAATTGGGATTTTGAGCATCTGGGTATGTCCACAGATGTTGCTTCTCAACTAAAGCAACTATAGATAGAATGTCTAAAAACAGGGTTTGAGGTTCACTAGGGCATCTGGTAAATAGGAAATGAACTTTCAAACCCCAGTGAGTGCATTTGAGCTGAGCTCCCTGCCTCCAAAATGGTTTATGAAGTAGGTTAGATTGGCTTTTCAAGGGCATTATTATTTCATAGAGGATAGGACTGTCCATGGTCAATACCAATGAGGATCATATATTTAATACCAGGATAAGAGGCAAGCACAGTTCTGAATACCAGTTGCAGAGGAACCGGAAAAGTCTTATTATCCTCATTTCCTGCTGTGAGTTTCCTACTGTCAGCTGGTTGGCCAGTGTGAGAAACAGGATGCTGTAGTCAAAGGCCTGTGTATTGAACAATCAGGCTTCCCTTTACAAGATTTTTAATACTTTCTGCTGATTTCCCCCCTTTATTTCCTCCAGGTTATGCATCTTCATATAAAGTGGTATGATTGGAAATATTTTCACAGAATGCTAGTTGAATAGTATTCAGTTAAAGTTACAGTACAGTAATCCAATATACATAATCCAAGTCCCATTGGAGTTGCTGGCATTTAGTACATGTCTTCCCATCCTAATCAAGAGTGAGGGTTTGAAACATTATGAATTCAATGTACTGTGCCTACGTCTGTATACTGTGAGAGTCTCTAGACCTTGAGATATTTAATTTAATTGGTTAAGGGACTGTAAAAGGGACCTGCAATGCAGTTGTGTGATGCAGAAGCAGGAGGCACAAAGAACGATGATGTTTTTCAGTTCCAAAATGACAAAGATCACTGAACATAAAGTCTAGACTATGATGACTCAATGACAGCATTTCTTGTATTAATATATGTTGGAACAGAACATATTTATTAAAGGGTGTTCTACTTTGACATTTCACTTTGCACACTGAAACAGCTGTAAGACTCATCTGCCAAATTTACTGTTGGTGTTAAGCTGCTAACCAAAGGGCATAACTTCTGGTATTTGTCTCCCCTTTTGTTTTCAGTCCCTGAAGTGAGCTTGCTTTCATGGCACACCACTGAGTTTGATTCACTTAATACAGCTTTTATTTCTACCTAAAGAGTATCGTTGTAAAGTGTAAAAGGAGCTGCATTATTAATGTGAAAGGAAAGGAAAATGAAATGAAAGAAAGGATAAATGAAATGAATGAAATAGAGCAAAGCAGGGGAGAGAAAGGGAGGGGGAACTGAAAGAAAGGTCTTGCTGAAAGTTATGATAGTACATTGTTGAAAAGTTTTTCAGCACAATTAATCCAAATTACCTGTGAAGAGAGATAGGTGGGGTGGATGGGGAGGGAGAGATGAATGATATTTTTTCCTTAGCATCCTGTAAACATGAAAAAGATGTGAGTGTGAATGACACTGGATACAAACCCTTTGTTGTTGCATGCCTACAAGTAATTTTGGACTTCTGGTGACCCAAAGGTGAACCCATCATGGGGTTTTCTTGGTAAGATTAGTTCAGAGGAGTTTTGCCATTGCCTTTCCCAGCAATGGCAAGCAGAAATCCAAGCCATGGTCTCCCAGAGTGCTAGTCCAACATTAAACCATGCTAGATCTTTTTATAAACTCTTATCTGTTATTTTATAACCTGCATTCAAGAAACTTAAATTTGAGGATATAGGGTTTTTGGTGTACTATTTAAATACAGAGCAGGAGATTCCTCCCAGTTGCACCCAGTAAGATGAAGGACTTAGGTTCAAAATAACTAATAAATGGTTATTTAGTAATCTAACTCCAAAGCTATGCAAGAAAACTTCTGGTAAGGTGGTTGGAGGATTTCCCTTTCATTCTTCACCACTGTAGTCTCCAGCATATGCCTCAAAGCTGCTTCAAAGTATATGCAGATTTCTGAAGGACCATTAACAGGGCACACAAGGGACAGTAGATGGAAGCAGAATTTGATTCACTGGCAGTATTTGGACTGTTGATGGAAGGATATTGTTAGAGACAACCCTCAATCAAAGTTATGAAACAAACACAATATGAGTATTATAAAAAAATTATTTGGTGGCTACAAATACACATCCATGCAGAAAGTTGGTAGATCCCGAATGACCTATCTGTATCATAACCCTTCAAGAATGCTGAATGTCTGGTGCTTAACTGCATCAGCCTCTTCTTCTTACTGCCTGAATAACACAACATTATTATTATTAATTATCATTAATTAATAGACCCTGAAATATCTGAAATTTCTTTGGGAAGGTGCAGATAATGTTAGTGGAATAGTTATTGCTTCATAACATGAAAATTAAAGGGGATTTAAAGAATATTTAGGGATTAGCGCCTTAGATCCTTTGTCATGTTTCTCCCTATAAATCCCAGGCCATGGTAGCTCTAAATTTTCTACTCATCCATCATTTTTCAAAGTGACTATTCTATTCTTGATAGGCTATCAAAGCTTTGTGGGCTAACTTGGGCAGATTTGCCCGTAGACAAAGTTGAGGTGTGCATAGCATATGTTTGGTGGAAAGATCTTAATTATAACAAGAGCGGATAGAATGTGTGGATTATGATTTATTGATAGATTCTGGGTGATTTGCGACACTGTTAAGGATCTCCAGTACTCAGGTATTAAACAACATAATGCTGTCCTCACATACATACATTATATGATGGAAATAGAGAAAGCTACAGAAAACCTGCAGTGGATATTTGTGTGGAAGGACTGTGAATTGCATTTTGTTTCAGTATTAGAACAAATCTCTGAACTCAGAATTCTTTTATTATAATTGCATATCTTTCGTTCATGGCTCTACATCATAGATGTAGTTTTCTAAGGAGAATGTACATGCACACACAAAGTATATCCCATAATTCTGAAGTCTGTTCACTCTTGTACTACAGGATCATTTTTTTTCTCCATAAAGTGATCCCTTTATAATTCTACTAGGAGATCAGAGTGGGAAAGCTGAAGTATCTAAATTCAATTGTTAGTTCCAACTAAGGTAGATCCATTAGTTCAATGGGATTTATATAAGTTCTGATTTATGATTCAACATCTGATTCATATGCTTTCTCTAGTTAAAAACAACAATTGAATAGGCTCAGAAGTAGTTCTAAGGGCTAAAGGGATCAAAATGGCGGGGGTTGTGTGGATAAAGCTGGGAAACAATAAAGTTGACTCATGAGTTCTTCAGTTCTGGTTTATACGATTGCTTTCCTGATCACAGAAGACTGATGTGCTTCCAAAACTGGTTCCAAAACTATTTTGTTTCTAGAACAAAACACACTGGTTCGAAAACTATTGTCAGTAACAAGTCTAGGGGTGGGGAAAGCAGATACTGTATTTAGTCTTCTCTCTCTTCAGCTTCTGCACAGACAGGTGTCATTTACTGTCTCCATTTCTGTAGAAAATCTGTAAGCCAATAGAGCAGAACAGTTGCATGACTCTTGTATAGCATTGTACTTAAAGCAGGTGTCTATGGTTCAAACCATGAATTTTCTATACTTCTTTCTGTTTCTGTGCTTTTCAAGCAACTTTTAAAGATATTTGTGCATCAAAGACATTGTGTGTATTATGTGATTACTTTTTCAATGTTTAGGGCTTCAGAAAAATTCGTGAAGATCTATATACAGAGTATGAAGACAGCCCTTTTGGCACGGAGATCTTAAATCGAATTGATCTCTGTGCCATGCATAAAAAGAAGCAGGATTCTGGTTACTACCACTGTGAGTGTTCAATTAATGTAGGACCTACATGTCCAGAAGTTAATGAGGATAAAGAAGAGCCAGAAGACAATCTCAAAGAGAAAGTTCGTGGTGTTGCACTTTCAAATGATGGCAAATCTGACTATACTAGAGCAAAACATGGAGGCGAAAATCCTACAGCTCAAAGTCATTTTGAACTGGATGGAAATCTTGAGGAAGCTGCTTCATTGATAAGGATAAGCAAAAAAACAGAAAAAGGCATGAGCATGGCAGACACAAAAACTAAAGCCAAGGATGAAACTTTCACTGAAGGTGGAGAGTGTTCCATGTAAGTACATGAACTGTTGCCAGCAAACCTAGAAGCGTGAGAGACAAAGGGAAAAAAATGATTACAGATGGTGACTTAGGAGAAGTTGAAGGAAGCTGAAAAAGCTCTTCAGCAGCTAGCCATTAATGCCACAAAGGTACAAAATGTTCCTCAAATAGAAGCAGATGCAAACTGCCACTAGTGATGTCAATCACTGCAAAAACATCATGGAGTATTTGACAACATTGCAACGGAAGAATAAGAAGAAAAAGCAAATGGTAGTGAACTGTTGCCCACCATTAATATAGATTTTGGTTTGTGAGAATCTGGAAAAAGAGTTGTTGTATTCTAAACACATGAAGGATAGGTACATGTTTTCATGTAAAAAGCCCAGTAATTGACACCTTGTATTAAAGCATTATGTTAAAGCATCATAGTTGCTTGAATTTATTTTGAGATTAAATCAGTGACTTTTTAAAAAAGGAGATACATACTTCACAGATGAAAAGTTTCACTGTTGGGATGATCTAATCTTTACGTTACAGAAGAAAATATTTTGTTTTAAAAATGTCAGTACAGCATGGAAATGGTGTGCTAGCAGCAGAATCTAAAATAATAATTGAAAGCACTGAACTCTTAAAAGAATTTTCATGTTCCTTCTCAGGGTATACATTAATAGAATGAAGCAATACAAGTCAAACACTGCATTTGTTTCTTTTCCAGTGATGTAACTATGCTTGGACGTATATTTATGTGACATAATTTGGAAAGTCATGTTATTCTCATGCAAACAATTCTTCACAAAAGTGCATTACAAAATTATCTCGTTATATATTCTGACTTGTATTATCTATAACCTGTGCTTGTCAAGCTATTTGATCTGAGGGACTGGCAGTAATTTTTTTTTCTAATCTGCCAGGAATTGGCACCATATTTGTGTCTATTGACTACGAACATTTTTCTTCCTTCTTGGAAGCTCACCAGGGACTGGCATTGGTCCCGGGACCACCACTTTGAATAGCAGTGATCTAATTATAACTTGAATTTAGAAACTCGGCATGTAGTGGTATATTTTGACCAGTAGATGGCAGAAATAGAAAAACCTGATAAATCAGAGCAGAAGAAAATGAAAAGATTCAACAATTTGTTTGGATCTGGAGTAACTTTGGTTTTGTCCTGGCCATACATAGCTCCCAAAAAGTACCTTACAAATCTCTAAAATGCAATGAACTGTCATCATTATCACATACCCGTTTTGCTAATAGTTTGCAAAGCTGATGGGGACTGGAATACAAAAACATCTAGAGGACAGCACATTCCTGACCCACCGGTCACTGAGGAACCTTGCTTTGGCTTTCAAGGAATCTCTGGGTGCTTTGAAATGCAATTAAGGAAACCAATTGCTCTAGATCAGGGGTGGGCAATTATTTTTTCCATGGGGCCACATGTCCTGATTGGTGGAGCGCCGCCGGCAGCTGCCGGCCGCCATTTTGGGCGCCGCCGAGCACCGCCAAAATTCAGCGGCGTTTGGAATGGCGGATCTGCACTCTCCGCAGGGACGGAGCAACCCACTCGCAGGTAAGTTCTGCCCCTGCGTGCGCGGCCCTGTTTCGGTCCCCCCCGTGAGGAAAGGGCCTTAGAAAGTATGTTTATTTTGTAATTTCCAATTAGCCTTACACGGGCCGGTCAGAGCCAATCAAAGGGCCGTATGTGGCCCGGGGGCCGTACAACGCCCAGGTCTGCTCTAGATGAACAGGATGAAATAAGTCTTATAGGTTTTAAATGGAATTTAATCCCAAGTGAGTAAAATAGGCTCACTTTCTAGGTGTTTCTAGGTACCTTTTATTTGCTATAGTAAAAAATGTATTAGATAGAACAAGCGTTGCTTTCCTTATACTGTATGATAGGTGTGTGATATGGTTTTGTAGCTTTTAAAGAAAAGGCTGGCTCCTGCCAAGATAAATGGGTATACAACCAGGGGTTACAGGCTCTGCTGTAAAAAGGTATCAGGGCACACCCATCTACCAAGTAGCTAGATGGCAGGGCAAATTTCGAAAATGATGATTTCCAGTTTGCTGAAATCTTGGGGTCCCATATCCTGAGCATTACAACTGATCATTGCTGATAATATTGTTAGTTCCCAGTGCTCCTATTACAATCTAGTTATGAGAGCAGGATATGAAATGATAGGTGTTACAGACAGAGACACATATTATAGGAATCAAATGTCCAGGACCATGATAGCCCAGTTCTCAGACTAGATGTGTGATACATATTTGATTCAAATATCACCCTTACTGGACAAACAGCTGTCAATTAAGATGTTATTAATGATTGCTGTAGTATGAAAATGTTAAATGAATAAGAGGCTAAAAGGTGAGGTGATAGTTTTATAGGGACCTTTGGTCAAAGGGACTTGCATGTATTCTCAAGGCAATTCTGTGTCAAATACAGCAACATTTTTTGCATTTTTTGCTTTGAGATTGGACTGCGACTCTGGAGATAAATCCCTGCTCAGCCATGCAAACCTACTAGTGGCTTGGGGCACATCACATTCTCTCAGCCTCAGAGGAAGGCAAAGGCAAACCCCCTCTGAAGAAATCTTTCCAAGAAAACCCCATGATAGATTCACTGTAGGGCTGCCATAAAGCCAAAATGCATACAAGCATCCAACAAATGACTTGTTTCAGAACCAATGCAATTCAGTTGTATAGCTGTAATTACAAAGGGAGGAAAACGTGTTTAGTTTAATTTCTAGCTATGTGGTTCAACCCCTATTAAAGTACAGCACAAAGTAACTTTCTCAAAACAGCCTTTTTAGTGTTTTGCTATAAATCAGAAGAACCATGAGAGGCAATATCTCTAATGACTCTTCAACCGTTTAATTGCACTTCTTATTATGAATGTAACTGGATTATGTGACCCATTAACAAGCATTCTCTCAAGCAGCTACTGTTTTATTAAAGCACATTAATTAACTTTTTATAGATAGATGGCAATGGACCATAGAAAGTACATACTAGAAGTGCAGCTCTTTCACAGCATTTGAAAAGAATTTCTCATGTGAAAATATCAGTTTTACCTCACTTGTTTTTACATGTTGGATTTTATGCCTATCCATCATACGAAACAGTAAACCTAAAATTGTTCACTTTCTAGTTTGCTAGGTAAATATTCAACTATGTATATTGTCTCAGTAGTCTAATTGGAAATGACAATTAGTCACAACAAGCTTGCCTAATAGTGTTCAAACTTTCCTTGCAGTCTAAAACCTGTGTTGGAACTGTTGTTTCAGACTCTGGAGTTCATTGCTATTCTCTGGTTGTAGTAGGTTGAAGCCCTGTTTTTGCTTTTTTTTTTTGCCTTTTTTTTTTTTTTTTGCTGTATTTTTCATTCAGGTTAACCAAAAAAACTTTGTTCCACACTTATGGTTTGAACAAGGCAAAGTGGGAGTCTGTTTGCAAGATGAGAGTAATGTGATGTGTTGCTGAAGTTAATGAACCTTCCTTTCTGTGGAGGAAGCAACTCCTGGAACACACAGTATTGTCTTTCCTTCATTTCCATATTGGCTTCACTAAGAATGTAACAACTGGATTAATTCACATAAAGGTGTACGATAGCAAGATTTGTTCACAGATTTCTTTACAGACCTACTCATAAAGGATGAGCTGGAGGAAAAATATCTTCCTGGGGTGGAAGAAGGAAAACAATGTGCTCATCTCTCATGAGTGGGTCTGGTGGAGAAATTTTGCCATTGCTGAAATTCCAGTGACTCAATTTCAGAATTGTGGCACTAGAAGGGGAGTCCTACAAAACATGATGTAGTGGTTTGACTGCTGGACTACAAACCTGGAGATCAGGGTGTAAGTCCTTGCTTAGCCATGGAAATCTACTGGGTGATTTTGGGAACATCACATATTCTCAGCCCCAGAAAACACCATGGCGGGTTCACAACAAAGTAGTGGAAGGGACATGTAGGGTCATGGTTTGGTAATTGACTGATTTGGGCCATAGCCTGAGTCAGGTCTAGATCTGTGAGAGACCATATCTCTCCATGTAAGCCTGCCCAGGCTCATGTCTACAGGAGAGGCCCTTTGTCATAGGCACCAGCTGTCCATTGTCAGGCAATGGAGTGCCAAGATATTCAGCAGGCAAACGGATACAGCTTAGCAGTCCAATAAAACTTGCCTGGTTAGGATGAAGCAGAAGTCTAGTCCAGTGTCAGTCCAAAGGTCAGGAATCCAGCAAGTGAGACAGTCCAAAGGTCAGAGAAGGCAAGCAGATGGAGAACAGGGAACCTGTAGTGCACATAAAGGCAAAGGGCTGGCAAACTCATGAATTGTTTCTGGTGTCAAGCCACCGCCCTCTACTTTCCTTGATAAGGCTGGAGCCAGCTGGCTCTCATCCCAGCCTGATTAGCTCCTGGTGTGCCTGCGTCTGCTTGTCCTCCTTTGAGACTGCTGTTCACCAGGAAAAGCTGACTCCTGAACCATGACACCCTTTTCACACTCCTACCATTTTCAGAGGCATGTTTGGTAGGAATGGAAGTCATGTCCTTCTCAATTGCTGTTCCTAGCCTCTTTGCTGTCCTTCTGTTGCGAAGACCTTTTTAAAAAAATTCCAACAGCTTTTCGAGAATAGGTGTTTGTAATGAAAGGGCTTTTAATAGGGTGCTGTAATGATTTAAGCTATTTATTATTTTAACTGCTTTGTTTGAAATTATTTTATGTATTTGACAGTATAGTTAGATTTTAACGTTAATCTTTTGTGTGTTTAAGCTATGCTGTCTTTGTTAAAATTTGTAAACCACCTTAAATCCCAGTTTGGGGCAAAGCAGTGAGATATAAATCAAGAAAAGCATGATGATCACTGCAACAATGATCACCACCACTGTCACCACCACTACTATGACCACCATTGCAGAAAATCTTCTCTTCAGACAAAAACTACTTAGAAAAAACTGCAGATTTTCCTCTGAGATCAACTTCTCTAATAGCTTACTATTCTGCAGCAGCTCATATGGAGGATTAAAAAAAAACTTGATCTTGTTTACTACATGTGGATAAAACAATTCAAGACTTACATTCCCCCCTCTCTTCATGAGTGAACGAGGCAGACACACATGATTCAGCATCATCTTCTCCCTTCCCCTCTGGAGTGACTCTGTTTCTCAAGGATTCAGAGTTCTGTGAGATTGTATTAATGGTCAGACTTGAGAAATTCAAATGCAACCAACTGCTGATGACTAAATTATAATGTTCTGGTTTCTTCTTTATTTTGGGGCTAATTGGCCTGGGAAAATCACTGAACAGCCACCAGGCCCTCTCTGACTTGCTGTTAATATGCATTAGCGGTCTGACTGAGAGGTGTGCAGACACACCACACCCCTTTGGGGACTGGGCCAGTCTATATCAGACATGGTGATGTAACATCAGGCTTATAACTCTCAGTTAAGATGGGAAGAAGAGGTCTGTTGTCAGGCAGGATTATACGAAGGGAGGTCTTCTTTCAGATAATATACTTTTGAGCCATTTAAGGCTTGGTGGGTCAAAATCAGCACTTACAATTGTGCACAGATATGAATAGACTGCCAGTGCAGTTGGTACAATAAAGCAGTAACATGCCATTCCCTGTAAACATTCCAGATTACTCCTGTATAACCAGAGAATTGCTGGAAACTCTTCTCTTTCACCTCCCATAAACATACTATATGGAGAAGCTATTGCCATATAATTTTTTGTATGTTTGTTTTTGAGGATACACTATGTGGACCTGCAGGCCATTTTGCAGTGGTGCTAATATTAGGAGCAAGCAGGCTAAATATACATTCTGGAGCACAATGAACACAAGCCTGCATGCTTTTGCACTTAGTACATGTCCCACTACAAAAGGTTGTACTGAGATGCAATTTCTTGCTTGTTTTCTTATTCAAGGAAGCAGTAAGGAATCTTAACAATTTTCTTCCATCTATGAGAATTTTTGAAAGCTGTACAGTTTCCAGTTACTACTTGCAGTGTTGGACTTCTTCTGCACAAAATTTGTACTTGGTATTTTTGCACAGAAAACAGTGTTTTTGCACAGGTAATATTATTTTCTCTTTTATGGGCAGAAAATGCTGTTTTCTGGGCAAAACAACAATGTACAAATTTTGCACAGAATAAATTCTCAATTGCAGTATTTTCTCCACAGGAAATATTATTTTCTATGCAGAAAATTTGTTTTCTGTGTCAAACTATTTGTTAATTTTTGAGTACAGTAAGCTTTGAACTATGAAGGTTCTGATCCGGCCAAGATTCTTCTCACCAGGGTTTCTTGACAGTTGAGAACATTGTGAGCTTTTTTTAAAAAAACATTTTTGAATATTTTTTATTATTCCTTCCATCCTTAGTAGAGGCTAAGAGATTTAATGAGGAGTTGAAGACTGCCAGGTGGAATTTTACTTGTATTATGAACTCAGAACGTGGCCCTTTTTAAGGTCTACATCTGCCATATGAAGAAGAACATTGACCTGCCTTAATGTTGGTGTAAAATATTGCAGAAAGATAATGTATGTGTGAAGCATTTTGAACTCCTTAACATGTGATATAAATTCTCAGCCTCACCACTGTTCTACATGCTTGAATATGTTTAAAGCATTTTGAGAAATCCTGGTGAATTAGAGTCTTCCTCATCTTGTAGAAAGTTGTGGAGATCAATTGAAATGCATTCATTCACCAAAGGAAAGTTCTATTTAGTTATGCCATTATGAACTTCTAGAATCTTGTAATGCACAGCAAAATCAGATGAGAAGCAGCAATGAAACTTGCTGAAGAATTTTATTACCCCCAAAGGAATGGTAGGACTCAGTAGGGGGGAAAAAGGTTCCCTACAGCTACACTTTATTTCATTCATTTACTAAACTATTTTAAATCCACCCTTCATCCTTGAAGATACAATTACAACACTATCATCAAATTTGCCATGCAAATACTCAATGACAGTAACCATACGGCCTGCCCTAAGAGAAGGTAGCAAATACAATCCACAAATAAAAATACCTTTTGAATAAGAAGTGTTTGAACTGGTGCCAAAAACATTGTAATAAAGACAGTAGTCATATTTATATGGGGAAATTATTTCACAATTTGGAGCAAGATAACCAAGAAAGTTCTCTCTTGTACCTGAATATTACTTAGATATTTGGTGGAAAACTTCAGGTACTTAGAGAAAGGCATGGATAGCTTGATGTATAAATAAAACAGGGTAAAGAAACAACTTTGTGTTTCCAGGTACATAGTCAAAAACACTATTGTGATGAACATGGGCAAGTATAATTGGTATTTTAACTGACATCACTAAGCTCAAGAGTTTGTTTATAAAGCTGTCCATGGCTAAGCAGGGATTTGAATCTTAGTCTCCTAGAATCCTAGTCCAATACTTAGGCCACTACATCATACTAACTTGGCAGATACCTCTCAATTTCTATCTTATTAAGAGCCCTGTTCTTGCAAATTCAGGTCTGTGGCTTCTTTGGTTCAGTCAATTCACTTGTAATAGGGTATTTTCCTTTGCTTTCAACTTTACCAAGCATTGTCATCTTTTCCAACAACTCATGTCATCTCATTTCAACTATTGTAGTAGAATTTTTTTAAAAAATCCTCATCCTAAACTCTAAGAATTCAGGGTGGAAACTTAGTAATTTTTCAAAAACTGATTCTGTTATATTTGACTATTCTAGACAGGTGGTTTTGACTTATTAAATATTACAGTTTTTCTTGATTGAAAATTGCATAGAGCTAACATCTTAGTTTGAACACATTTCATAATTATTTGAAACAACTGAAGCTGAGCATATTTATTGTCCCAAAATGCATAACTCTGACTGAAATAAACCCAAGGTAGTCATTAATGAAACATTTTAGAAAGACAGTGGTGCATGAAAATTATGCAAACCTAAACCACAACACAAAAATAGACTGGGCGTTTGCCCACTGCATTCACTTTTTCATCTCTTAACATGCAAAGGATCCTTTAAGGAAAAATTGAATACGCAAAGAACACCTGAATTCTTATAAAGTGAAAAAAAAAATGATGACATCAAGATAGGTATCACATATGATCAGAGAATTTGAAACTGCTCTCTGCAGAGCTAAAGTCTCTTCTTGCATTAATTGTTTTAACGGAGCTCCATATGTTTAAGATGAAGTGGTAGCAAATAATGTGGACACCATGAACTGGGAAGCTGTGAAGCATCAGGGAAAAGCTCATAGTGCATTCTTCTTAATTGTGTGGACTAATGATGAAGGTGACTTAAGGATATATACAAAACTAGCATATATACCCGGTGTTGCTCATTTTTTTCCCCTCATAGGTAATACTTGTTAGAAAGATTTGAGATCCTGTGTCCCCAGTTCCCCAAATTGTCTTGTCCAGTACCTGTATATTCCCCAATGCAATCTGTATTCAGAGTTATTAACATACAGAGCTTGGGTTCCTGAGGGAATACACTGCCCTCCTCCTTGCTGCTAGGCCTCATCTACATAGCCAGCCTGAGGCCCAAGAGCTCTCTGGCTGAGAATTCTAAAGGCCCCTCCCTAAACCGTAAACCCCAAGATTCCACAGAATCTTCTTAGGCAGCCAATCATATGAGGTCTTTGCCTGACACAGACAGACAAACTTTGACTTTTACATATTAGATAGCATGGACACCATGTATGAAAAGTCACTGTATATCTCTTGTTTTTCCTCATGCAAATAGCTGTGGCTTCTTAAAGGATGTGCATGACCTATCCACCAGCAAAAGGGATATGTAGGATATAATTTGCTTTGCATGGCATTCCTATATGGAAATATGTTTCTCTGTAGAAAATGTGTCACATTTCTAGCAAGCCCCATTTAGGCATTCACTACTCACATAATTCCAATCAAGAAAGAAAAAGAATGGGGCCATGCTTCCTGTCTTGTTCTCTTTTGTCCCTTTCATATGCTAGGGCTGACATTCTAAAATAGGCTACCTGCTGTATGTGTGTGAATTGGTGTGCCAGGTTCTAAACTGCATAGGATGCCTATCCATACAGAGCAGTTTCTGTCTTTCAGAAGTTCACCCCAAATGTATGGCTGGACTAGCAAGGCCGTGAGAGCTGGGCCAAGACCTCTTAGCTTAGTTCTGCTTTGCTTCCTTGTGTGACTGGAATCACGTGTGAAATGAGTACCTGAATATTTAAATGAGCAAACATCTCTTCAACCATGATCTTTAGTTCATTACTACTACTTTGCAAAAATAATTTCTAGTTTGTGTTTGTATTGTCTAATAAGCACAGGAAGATGACGATAGATGTTTTCATGATAAAATGAATTGCAAAGATGGACTTCTGCTTCTAGCTTAAATCTTTCTTCACTCCCCCGCTCATATTATTTGTGGGCTTGAGGGATTTTTAACAGTGTTTTGAATTCACAGTCTTTCCTTTCTGGAGCATCATCATTCAGTGTGCTAGTGCATTCTGGCAGGTGATTAAAATAAAAGTGAGCAATATGGTATATATCTATCATGTTGTTAGTGTAATGCTCAAAAAGGATTCTTCTTTTGCTTTAAATAGCTCTCAAGTCTCATAACACATCTTTCTCAGCCAGTGCTATTGCAAGACTAATAAATCAGGGAATGTTCTGAAGCAGATAAGTTGAAGTTAATTACACAGTTTTTCCATTCCTGTGAAATGAATTTGAAAGGAGATCTGGCGCAGGGGTTGCATTTGCAGCTCCAAGGGGAAGGGGCCTGAAACCTGTGCCATTTTAGCAACATTGAATTAGATTACTGAATTAGCCTTTGCATGCACTTACTGCAAGTCAATTCACATGACGATTTGTCTGGGGCAAAGAGTCATCACTAGTTCATTCCATTTCTCAGTCTTCATATGCTACAATTGCAAGGTTCTGCACCTGAACAAAAAGCTAGGAAATGAAGAATATTCTTTTTTTTTTCCAGAACATGAACAACAACAAAACTGTACTGGATTTGACTAACAGTTTGCCTGCTCCAGCTTTCTGCTCCCCTCAAGGCTAGACAGATATTTTGAAGAATTTTGCAAAAAGGGAAGCAACAGAGTTAAGAATCTTTATTTGAGACAGTTAAGCAATTTCACATACTTAATGTTTTCTAATGAAAGAGCTTACATTTGGTGGGCCTATGCTGTCAATGCTGTCAATTTTCATTAAAAAAGTCTTCATAGAGACATATTGTGCATTTCAGGCACAATAGCCTAGATCCAGTAGGGAGTCCCAACTAGAAGGGACCCATTGAACCAGAAGAATTTACTTAAATGTTGATTTACCATTCAGCAATTCAGAAAGTGTATCTAGAAAGATGCCATGGCTAAAAGCCACTGGGGAGTCCAAGAGAACCAAGAGGGTCACAGTCCCTCTGTCCTTCTCCTAACACAGGTTATCCCATTGGGGGCCAGTATTCAATAATTATTGTCATCCTCTCTATCTACCTTCCTAGATCTTAAGAGGTCCTGCCCCGGGCACCACTGCCAAACAAAGTGAGATAGCCTAAATTCCCTGAAGGCAGGAGATCCCATATCTGGAAGCTGGGCAGGATGAGGACAGATTAGTACTTGGATGGGAGACTGCCAATGAATACTAGGTGCTGTAAGCTACATTTCAGAGGAAGAAACTGGCAAAACCACCTCTGAGTATTCCTTGCCTGAGAAAACCATATGAAATACATGGGGTCACCATGAGTCAACAGGTGATTTGAAGATACATACACACACAGGTGACCATCAGGGAGAGGCCTTTTTATCCTCAGCATCCTAGCTGTGGAACAACCTATCAAAAAGGCTGTTCTATATTTATTTGTTTGTTTGTTTGTTTGTTTACCTGTTGGGACATCTAAGTGTGGCCCCAAAGCCCCCCAGGCTCCTTTTTTTTTTAAAAAAAATGAGGGATTTGGAGGCATTTCAATCCCACAGACCTAGAAAAAATGGCCAAAATGGCCAAAACGGTGACTGGAAGTGATGTTATGTCACTTCCTGCGCACTGTCCACTTATGCGCCTAACTAGATGGGCATGGGGAGAAGTAGTTGTCCCCATTCTGTCTGCAGGTGCTCACTCCTCTGTAAAAGTACTTTAACATACTTTTATGGCATGGTATGAATCCAGTTGTTAGTCTCAATTAAATTAGACCCATTGAATTAGTGAAACTTGCTAAAGTGTTGATTTACCAAGTTACCAGTGATTGTATATATCTATTCTAGCTGGGACTAACAGTGGGATTTAGGTCCTAAATGGCAGGAAAATGGTTATTATAGCAGAGAATGAGGGAAAGTGCTTGATGTGGTTCAGTTTCAGAGGATATGATGAGACGAAGACCAGGAAACAGGATACTTTCTTGAAGCAGCTTCTCAGCTTAGCACTTCTGGGCCCTGTTGTGAGATGGCAGCCAGTTGTCAGAGCTGTAATTTTGCTGTCAAATTTTAGTGGCAAACCACAGCCGCAAAAGAAAAGTCTGTTTGAACCAGAGATTTTTTCCCCCATGGACTCTGGGAAAACTGTGGAAGCACTGTATGATTCCCACCCTAAATTAGGGTCTACAGTGCAACCTCACATATGACTGTTCAACAGTAAGTCCTGTTATATTTAATGGGGTTTATTCCCTACTAACATTATGCAAGTCTGTATAGGACTGCCTTTGAAAAACTTGTGTGCTGTCAGTGAGCCTGAACAGAATCTCTGAGTCACTCTCTGCAGGGGAAAAAAATGTTTCAGAGGGGATGGATGCAGCATTTTGTCATTCTCTCTAGCAAAGCCCTGACGTGTTTGGAAAGAGTGATCTGAAAACATGGTATTTGTGGATCCATGATTTATTTTAAAGAGTATTAGATACGTATCAATACATTTGATTGAAAAAGGCAACTGAATAGCATTGTTTTCAGATGGAATCTGGATCCCAGAAAGAAATCATCAAATTGAAGCAGATTTAATTTAAAAAATGATTGCAAACAGCTGTTTATAAAAAGCATAAAATATTTTGGTTTCTGCCTTTCTCAGCAATGTCCATTGGGATGGAAGCGATAAATAGGATCCATAGAATTTAGAATATATAATTGTATCAGTTATAGTTACAGATACTGGCTGCCATTCTGTTCAGCAGTTATGATATCATAACTGATAGGGATTCATCTTTACAATCAAGAATGAGAAAATGTGATACCTCCCCCCAAAAAAACCCCTACCTTTGCAAGCTGATTTTGCCCCTGAACTGTGTGCCTTTGGGACTAGCTTTTGCAGTAGCAGTTGTGGCAGGATCTAGAAAGATCTCTCTAGCTGTCTTTTCTCAAGGCACAAATGACCAGGAAAGCATTGTGGGTGTCATTGCCCAGCATTGCCGTTTCTAGCAACTCAGAAACATTTTACTCAGGGTATTGTCAGACTGCAACAGTAGGGTTTTTTGGGGGAGGGAGGGGGCATTGTCAAGCATAACTATGATGATGGAGGGGTTTTTTGTGTGTGTGGGGGGATCACATTTGGTTGTCCATGACCATAGTTACACTGATGATTCAGGAAACAAGGAATTCTCAGGATGGTACTGGAGGGATGAGTGGTATTGTCCTCTGAATTAATGGCATCAAAGGGTCAAATCTGATGTTTTCTCTTTTCTCAAGCATAGTTGGATCTCGGCATTTCTCTGCTAGAAATATAGCCATGTTGGAAAGGCTGTGTCCTGAGAATTAAAATGTTTGCTGATTTAGGACTCATGAATCTATTATGAAGTTCAGTGGTGTTTTTCCCCCACATATTGCATGTTGTATTCATGGTGCTAGCATTCAGTCACAGATACGACACTGGTGGAATTGCAAATCATGTTTTATTTAACGTGATGGATTTTACCTGTGATTGTTTCATGCACATATGCACATGTGATGTAATGCTTAGATGCACATCAATATGATCCAGGATTTTCAGTTGGTATTTTTATCTCACCTCTCATCAGCAGCTTCTTTAGAGTAGATAGCTGACAGATAGCAATTGTGGGAGGCTTATTAATAGCTTTAACAAGACATGGTGAATTATATATCAGGGGTGGCTTTCTTAGATTGCCAAGTGGCAACTGAGGGGTGATGAGTGGAAATCAGCCACGATTGTCTTCATTTCTACCATCACCTTCCCACTCTCCAGAGGAGACATTTTTAGTGAATATAGGAGCCTCCAAGATGTTGTGATAGGAGATAGGTAGCCTCTTCAAAGCAGGTGGCATCTTCATTGGTATATATTATCACTGTTGCCTATACATTTAATCCAGAGTACTGAACTATATGTGATGTTGTTTTCATACATCTGAGATGGCAGGAGTTCCTGCTGAAAACCATATGAACTTCACTTGGCTACACAACAGATCTCTAGCAAATTATATATGTATGTAAGAATTAGGTGATTTCTATTTTTTCCTTGTATTTAGATATCCTTAAGAGACTGAACCAGGCATTATTCTTTTCTGTGTGCTATTATTGAAATAGATCAGAGCAGGAAGATAGGATGATTCTAGCTACCATTTGTCTCTCAGTGTGAGGTAAATTTCTGTAGCCATTTCACACTGAGATGCCCTATTGATCTCTTCTGAGAAATTCCACCAAGAGTAACATATTTCTTATAACTGGAGAATTCACCCCAGCAATCTATGAACCTACGCTAGCATCTTCACCTTAAACATTTGAAAGGGATAAAGAACCCATGGTGCCAACACAATGTCACTATGATGCCATGTGTGATCAAATGTCATTGCATGTTTAGGCACTTCATTGTTATTTTCTCTCAAGCTGGCTTCATCTTACGGTGACCATAAGGATGAGAGACTTCAAGGGCCCTGGTCATCAACAGCCCAGCTCAAATCTTGCAAACTCAGAGCAGTTACTTCTTTTATTAGATTTTATAACATTGTCTTCCTTACTTCCTATCTCCTGTTAGCAAGGGTTTGCTGGAATTCTCTTAGGGATATATGCATGTGTAAATCCCTTACACATGAGGATGTCCCTTTTTACATGCACTGCAGGGATTAGTATTCATTTCCTCCCTCGCCCCCCCATCTTATTGTTAAGCCAGTGAAACTGTTCCACACGGCCATTCTGTGCTTCCCAGGAAGCAGGCAGGATCAGAGAGGCGGCTAGCTACATTTCCACAGCCAGATGCAAAATAATGACATCAGTGCTGAGATCCGCAAGGATCCGACAGAGGTCTCATCACTGCTGTATTCATTGGGCATCCGGCTAGGGAGATGCAGCCAGATGCTTCTCTGGTCTGTCTTGCTTGTGGAGAAGCATGAAATGGCCATGTGGACTGGCTTCAGGGACTTTACAATGAAGTAGACAGTGTATGGTTCCATACAGCATAGGCCCAAATGTGGATATTTATGCTATGCTGAAAGGATGCTGAATTGAGGACCTTTTCATTAAGTCATTTTGTCCTCTATGTTCAAAGTATGATAGTTTCAGTTTTCTGGCTTCTAGTAAAAGTTCAGACTTGATTTGCTCTCAGGCTCTTTGTCTTTTTAGTGTTCTATGATATTCATAGAACTCTCCCTGAGAACCACATTTCAAATGAGTTGATCTTGTCAGATTTTTTTCTTCACCGTTCAATTTTCATAGCCATACACCAAAATCAGACAAACTATTTAGACATTACCTTCCACACCATTATGATCATATGGAGGAGGGTATTGAGACTGTACCCATTGGCTCCAACTCCATGCCCCTGTAAGTGTTTGTGGTATTCATACTATTCATACTAGCAGAGTACGGAAAGCTAATATTGAACCTGTGGCAATTAAGCAGGAGCAACTGTTCTGAAAACTCATATGTAGGCAAAGCAGAGGACTTAATGTATCAGGAAATCATTTAGATATAATGGGGAGGAGGAATCCTATACTTGACGACAGAAGCCCCTGACAGTGGCTTCAATGCATGAGGATATGCTGGTATCCAATATGGAGAGAAGACTCCAAGTATTATGTTCTGTCTAATGAAGAACAACAATACATACTGAGTTTGGGTAAGAAGTAATACCTTGAGTGTAATCATCCATTTATGAAACAGTGGCACTTAACAATGTCAAAAGGGGGACAATAGAGCACTATTGCCTCCAGCTGGTTCAGGCTGGGCTAAAATGCACTGGTGTTCTTTCCTTCCACCACTTTACCCCCACACTGCCCATACAGTTGGAGAGATCTGAATAAGGTTTCTGTAAGTGTTGGTTCTTGTGGGTTTTTCGGGTTTTGCAACCATGTTCCGGTTGTATTTTCTCCTGACGTTTTGCCTGCACCTGTGGCTGGCATCTTTAGAGGAATGGTGAATTGGAAGTGGAGTGGAGAATATATATGCCAGTCTCCTCCTCCAGAGGGGAGGGAGCAATTAGCATAATAGTCCTACTGTGTGTACTGAATACTTGTTCCTGGAGGGAGACTTCCTGAGCCCAGGTGGGGCTCATTAGTATCTTTTGTGTTTTGATTTTGGTGTTTTTCAATACTGGCAGCCAAATTTTGTTGACCTTCCAAGTCTCCTCTTTCCTGTTAAAATTATCCAAGTGTTTGTGGATTTCAATGGCCTCTCTGTGTAGCCTGACCTGGTAGTTGTTAGCATGGTCCAGAATTTCTGTGCTTTCAAATAACATTCTGTATCCGGGTTGGTTTATAGTGTGTTCTGCTACTGCTGACTTTTCTAGCTGGATCAGCCTGCAGTATCTTTCGTGTTCTTTGATTCGTGTTTGGATGCTGCGTTTTGTGGCCCCTATGTAGACCTGACCACAGCTGCATGGTATGCGGTAAACTCCTGCAGAAGTTAGGGGATCCCTCTTGTCCTTTGCTGGTAGACCAGGCAAAAAGAATCTGTGAACCTCACCTCTTGAATGAGGAACTGAATCATTTAACTGGGCTCTACAGGCTAATGGGTACTCCAGCTCAGATATCAGAAGGGCCTCAAGACCCCGAAAAAACCACAGGAGTAAGGATAAACAGCCACCTGAAGGGAATGTGTTTTTACCATGTATCAAAGGAGTCACTGACGGAATAGGGAAACTTATGAAGAAACATAACCTCCGAACAATTTACAGGCCAACCAGGAAAATTCAACAAATGCTTCGCTCAGCAAAGTACAAGAGGGATTCCCTAACTTACATTTCTGTAAGTGTATTTGTATCTAAGAACCCTGGTCATAGAGGGAGCCTAAATAGGTAAAGCTATTTCTCTCTTTGAATATGTGTGCAGATAGTGGGGAGGCTGTGGAGGCAGATCTAATCCAGCTATTATACAAATTGAAGCAATTGCCTCAGATGGCAAGTTCAGTGGGGTATTGGTTCTGAAGAACAGAGCCATATGGCCTGCCCTAATTTCCCCAAGCTAGCCTGTTGCCGTCAGGTGTAGCCTCCTGGGAAGTGGCTATGATGTCTGGGGGACTCTAGGAGATGTAGTCAAAAATTAACTCACCCAAGCTGCGGTAAAATTCAGCCACAAGTCAGGCTGACTTTTATATAGGGAATGGGTGGATATGTCATCTTTTCTGTTCTCTCTGGTAGAAAAATGTCATGGGCTAGCCATGTGGGCAGGCAGCCGAGGGGTACAGTTCCCTCCTTCTTCTTCCACGCAGTCCAATTTGCATGGAGAAGAACACCAGAATACTAAACATGTACAAAACTCAAGGGGCCATAGGGCAGCATCATTTTTCTCCTGGATGTGGTGGCTAGCAAACATTGCTCCTGAGGCACGGGTTCTGTTGGAATGTTTTACTATGGACAAGCATGATGGTGAATGTTAGGTGGATGTTGTGTATCATAGTAAAGTTCCTTAACCTTTTTGAGCCAGTGGGCACATATGGAATATTGAAAGAGTGTTGTGGATATTCTCACAGCATGTTGCCATGGAAGGGACTTGTCCATCCATAGAAGGACTACCATGGGGGATATGGCCAGTCACAAAACACCCATTTCTCAATAGTCTAAAAGAAAAGTAACTTGCCCAAGAACTTACATCCAAACCAAAGGTTGGTGAGCATTCTGTTAGTGATATAGGCTTGCAAAAGTTGCACTATGCATGCAGGGTAAATTATTCACAATAGCACAATAAATGTATTCTACTGAGAGTGATGAAAACAGAGTTGCTCATGCAGCCATGTTGTGCATTGTGTTTATGCATCACTGTAATATGCGCATTATACACTGCTATGGTGCACTTTAGTTGCATTTTGCACAATACCCAGTCATTGACATGTGTTGCACATGTATACCTGCCTGAGAATTGAGGTCTGGAGAAGGGGCTCTCCTCTGTGTCCCACCAGTTAGGGGCAATATAAAGTGAGAGGACATAGGTAAGGGACTTCTTGGCTGTAGCATCCCAACTGAGGAATGCCCTCCTCTTGGAGGTCCAACTGACACCAACATTAATCTTTTTCCAGTCTCAACCTAAAACATGGTTTTAAATTGCAGTACATTTTAAAGCATAGTTTAAAACATGGTTTTAACTGTTACTATGCCTAATATATTTTTATAATGTTAAAATTATTTATGCTTTCAATGTGGAATGTTTTAAAATTGTGTACACTGTGTGCAGCCCTGAAATCCTAAGATACAGGGTGGGATAGAAGTGTTTTAATAACTGATGGATGGATGAATGAACAAACAAACTGCATGGGGGTTGTGTAGTACTGCTGTAGAATAACTCCGCATGCAGATATCTGCACTATGTTGAGAGGATGTTGGGCTGCAATTATAATATATGAAGGTGTGGAAACCGCACCTCTTTTGAATAACTATCCCTAATAATGATAGGAAATGGAGCAGTGGGATGGAATCATGCATGCATGAAACACATTGTCATGTTCAAGAACAAGGCAATAAGCCTTGGGATGGCGCAGTGGTTAAATGCCAGTACTGCAACCACAAGGTTGTGAGTTCGATCCTGCCAGGCTCCAAGGTTGACTCAGCCTTCCATCCTTTTGTAGGTCGGTGAAATGAGTACCCAGCTTGTTGGGGGCAGTTAGCTAAAATACATTGTAAACTGCTTAGATAACACTAGTTGATAAGCGGTATAGAAATAAATGCTATATTGCTATTATTAGGTCTAAATGCCAAATCACATGTTTGCCTGCATAGAGCACAATATAAGTGGTGACGCTGAGAAAAGTGAATGCATGCACACACATGGGGCACAGCCATCCAAATCTGAACTGAAAATCAGGGGCAACATATAACATTAAAAGAGGTGAACCAGGAAAACACACTGATTTCGCCTCAGTACTCCCTTTAACTCTCAGGATGCTGTATGCCTCTGCCAGCATGCCTTTTTCTTTTGTCTGAGTGTCTGGACAGGCTTCAAAAGAAAGTGCTCAGCTGCAGCTGCCCACAATTTTATTTTCTAAGAATACCTCTCTGTCCTGTTCTTGGAAATAAAGATCACAACATGCCACATATCTCCTGCCATTTTTTTAAAAAAAATTAAAAATCTTTTACAAAATGATTTAAAAAAAAAAATCAGCAGGGACAGGGAGCTTAATAGGTGTCAAGGAAGGTGTCTGTCAGCAGAGCAGTTACCCATAGATACCTTGCTGAGGACCCCAAAGTGAGAAGAAGGATATGGGGGAAGGGTGGAGAGCATTCATCAGTACTGACTAAATGATAACTGACTGAAAGGAATATACCTATTTCTTCAACAATACTAAGCCAAAACTTTTCATTGTATCCCTACCTAACCAGTTCCAAAGAAATAGATGACCTTTCAGCTCGGACAGCAGCAAACAAACAAACAAAAATATTTTGGGCACTAAGGTAAAGATTTACGTTCTAGCACCAAGTTTTGTGCCTGCTTTAATATCCTTGCTATGTCACTGAGACATTATTTGTGACTTTGGATTGGTGTTTGGTTAGCTCTGTTCTGTGAGTTAATGTGTTGACACTGCAGCTTTCAGTTTTGGGCCATCGAGCTTTGTTTCTTGAGCAATTTACTTCATAGCCTCATAAAAAGAACTGGAAGGGGCCAGATGGCCATTATGCAATATTACTCCCTGGTTCAGGACTGGACCATCTGCCCACTAACTCCCAACAGGCCAGCCAGTGCAATCTCTAGATGCCACTGTTCTGCATGAAAGCAAAGTCCCTCCAGAGTAAATAGCCCAAGAAAATGTGGAAGTGAAACTGTCCTAAGCATATTGGTTATTGCAGTAATGAGTCCAAACTGCGATTTTGTGTCTCGTAATTAAAACACATCTCTCCAAGCTGGCAGAATGAAATCAATTTGTCCATCGCACTTGCTGTAGATACATGATAAATAATATGACAAGGAGCCATTCTGTGCTATTCCAGTGTTCAGCTTCTAATGTGTTCTGCTTAGAGAATGTGCATAAAGATAAGTAAAAGATACTTTGAATATTTATTCCAGAGCTTGGAGCTGTTAACTCACAATAGTAACTTTCCCAAGCTTTGCCTCAACATATCTCTATCTCTAAGATAGACAACGAAAGGCATTTTGAGCCCCCACCCACAACTTTTCAGGAGTCTTGGGTAAGTGGAACTGTCAAGAGTGGGTGGAACCCTTCTTGTTTTTAAGGATTTATTTAAGACTAGAGTATTTACCTGGCATTGCTCAGGATTTTATTTTTTCATAGGTAATACTTGTTAGAAATACCTTAGGAATTATGTTACCTTTCTTTAGGAATTAATGGTGGTTGAAATACACAGATTTCAGATCCTGTGTGTCCAGTACGTGTAACTGTCCCCGATATTCTCCAATCCAATCTGTACTCAAAGTTATAAACATACAGAGGTTGGGTTCCTGAGGGAATACACTGCCCTCTTTTCTTGTTGCTACGGCTCGTCTCCATAGCAACTGGCCTGAGCTCTCTGGCTGAGAATTCTAAAGGCCTCTCCCTGAACTGCCAACCCCAGGATTCTATAGAATCTTCACCACCAGCCAATTGTATGAGGTCAAACTTTGACTTTTATATAGTAGATGAGCACTCAGGACTTGAAAGCTATCATGGTATAGTGGCTTGAACATTGGACTATGACTCTGGAGACCAAGGTTCAAATCCCTGCTCAGCTGTGGAAACCCACTGAGTGACTTTGAGCAAGTCACACTCAGCCTCAGAGGGCACCAAAGGCAAACCCCATCTGAACAAATCTTACCAAGGATGGGTTTGCTTTGGGTTCCCTTAAGTTGGAAATGACTTGAAGGCACACAACAACAACAACAACAACAACTCAGGACTGAAACAAAGGCCATTTCTGTCCTACACTGTTATAGTGCAATTATTCCACTTTCAACATCCTGTGGAATCCTGAAGTTTGTAGTTTACTGAGGCCAACGACCTCTCTGGCTGAGAATTCTAAAGGCCTCTCCCTAAACTGCAAACCTCAGGATTCCATAGAACGCTGAAAGTGAAATAATAGCGCTATAGCAGTGTACTGGGAAATAGCCAAAGGCTGTGACATAGGTAGGCATAAGCCCAAATTACACCTGTGTATGCTTAATTGTTCTGGGCCCTTTCACACTATGCAGTGACAGCACTATGATTTCACTTTAACTGCCACGGCAACATCCTATGGAATCTTGTGGTTTGTAGTTTTATTTTTTTATTTTTTACGATTTTATTTTATTTAACAAAGACAGCATTATTAAATTCAATGCAGGAAATATATATATAATGTTTATATATATATAAACATTCAGTGACCAGTCATAAAGCCTGTGGGTGGTAGTTTGGTGAGGCACTAGAGCTCTCTGGCTGCAAATTGTAAGTTGGCTTCTCCTAAATTGCCAGTCCCAAGATTCCACAGGATGAAACCATGGCAGTTAAGGTCAAAGCATGACACTATAATTGCGCAGTGTGAAAGGGCACCCAGAAGATGATGTCATCATTGCACATTTGACAATGTTCATATAGCCCAGTGGTTCTCAACCTGTGGGTCCCCAGATGTTTTTGGACTTCAGCTCCCAGAAGCCCTGAGCATTGACCATAGTGGCTGGGGCTTCTGGGAGCTGAAGTCCACAAACACCTGGGGACCCACAGGTTGAGAACCACTGATATAGCCAGATGCTTTTCAGCCATCCTGAGTTCTCCACCAATTGTTATATGGTCATGCTGGAGGAGCAGCATTAAACAGGTGAGCTTTCAGTGTGGTGAATGGGATACGCTGTAGTTCTGCCTGACAGAACTTTATCTTTACCTTGGTACAGAATATCAACCATGATTTCAGTGATTCCAGGCACAGGGTTCTCTGTTGGTTTTCTCATCCTCTGAGGTCCCTCAGTGGGTCCCGGAGGGCTCATCTGGCTGCAATGGCAATGGTCTGAGCAATGCTGAATGGGCAAGTCTTGCTACCTCCATGTTTCTACACTAATTTTGCTACCTCAAGTTCACTATAAGAAATTAAGATGTGGCTGGATCCATATTTAAGGGGACTAAAGGGGAGGTTGACAAAGGTAGAAATCAGCAGGTGTCCCATCCACAAGGCAAGGTTGCCAGATGCTGACCTGGACCTTTCTAGTACTTTGTGAGTATGCCTGCCTCCTATGTTCAGTCTCTACATTTTTCAGCATGTTTGCTCAGTAGTAGACCCCTTGTGTTTAATGGCACTTACTCCCAAGTGCATGTGTATAGATTAAATTAGTTGCCCAATGCTTCAAGAACCCTTTCCTTTTTCTCTTACTTATTTAAATGTATCTATGTCACCTTTGAAAGGAGCCAGCACGGTGTAGTGGTCTGAGCATTGGACTACAACTCTGGAGACCAGGGTCTGATTCCCTGCTTGGCCATGGAAGCCCACTGGGTGACCCTGGGCACATCACACACTCTCAGCCCCAGAAAAAACTGTGACAGGTTCACCTCTGGGTCACCATAAGTTGGAAATGCCTTGAAGGCACAGAACAACAACATGTCACCATTGAGAGCCAGGGTGGTATAGTGGTTCAATTTTTGAACTAGGACACTGGGAGACCAGGGTTCAAATCCTCTCTCAGCCATGGAAACCCACTGGGTGATGTTGGGTAAGTCACACTCTTTCAGCCTAAGAGGAAGGCACAGGCAAAACTCCTTTGAATAAATCTTGCCAAGAACACCCTAAGCTGGAAATGAATTAAAAGCACAACACCACAGCAATGTCACTTTTGATTTTTTTAAAGGTCTCATTATCACAAAAAACATGGGCTTTGAGGTACACACAACGGGAAAGGGAGAATTTTCTTTATATGTTCAGCCTTTCTTCTGTTACAATTCATGTGGATTTATAAAGTAAGTTAGGCTGCAATCCTGTACACATTTGCCTTGAAACAAGTCCCACTGGACTCCACTTCTAGGCAGCCCTATGTAGGATTACTCTGTAATAATCTACTAATCTGCATAAATATTGAGGGTCTTATGGCCATACTTTTAGCTAAACACATTGTAAACCGCTTAGAGAGTGCTTTGCATTGCTGTTGCCAAAACTGCTATTGCTACTTTTGATTAGTTACGGAGTCATGGAATTATAGAATTGTAAAGAGCCAGGGTAATGTAGTGGTTTGAGTGTTGGACTACTATCCTGGAGACCAGGTGTGATTCCCTGCTCAGCCATGGAGACCTACTGCAGGAGGGTAAGGAGGGAAGGATGTCTGAGAAGTTCTGAGAAACCACCATTGCCTTCCCACTGCTTCCCATGTAAATGTATTCTTGATGGAGCCCAGAGAAGTAAGGATTTCAGAGTACCTTTACCCAAGACTCAAGTGGCCTAGTAAGTATCTCCTAGTGTCCCTTGCACCTGGGATGCTGAGATGTTCAAGAGAACAGGGCAAGAGACAGGAACTGAGGGCTTGGTTCAGAAGAATGAAAGGAGTGGGAGAAAATGCTTTTGGCTCACAATGTCCACAATGATGTCATTTGGTGGATAGGGCCGGAATTGTGGTATTGAGCTCAGATTATGAATCCATCATACTTTTCCCCTCTGGAAAAATGAATTCGCTAAATCTAATTCTTAGTCAAGCATCAGTAGCACTAATGTTACTTATGTCTACATTTTAAAAACATTGAGAACAATGCATGGACCTCATGGAATTCAAAGATAACGTTAATGGATTTTTTCCTAACCTGTTGAGATTACTCACTTGCTGTGCTGTTATTGAAGTACCAAAAGTGTGTTGGGGTGTGTACGTTGGGGGCAGGGAGCAGGCTACTCACAATTGCCTCAACACGGACTTTCAGTATTTGCAATGAAAGAAGGAATCCACCTGAAAGTCTGAAGGAAGTAATTATATCAGAATTAAACTTCTATTCTTTAGCCACATGATCCTTCCTTATGTCTCTTTTGAATTGTACAACCTGATCCATAATTTATTCTGACTCTCATTCTGCTCAAAAGAGCGGAGTACAGTAGCACTCATAAAGCCCTCCCTCCTCCTCTTACAAAACATGTTTATACGAGACATGGATGCTATATTAAGTAGACCACAACATGGTACAGCACTCCAGGACCTCAGAATTGAGACCAGAATTACAGCTTGCCTGGAGGCAGATTTCTTAAGCTTCACTGTTTCAGTTTCAACTGAATGGGCTCCTAGAATTAAACTATTTGCTGCTATAGGTGTCTACTCAATTGCAATGCCCTCAAGATGCATACAGATCAGAGAGGTGTGAAGAATCGACCTGAATAGACTTATGTGGACTGGACAGATTCTGCATTCTGGAATGTCCACATTACTGGATGGCTATGGAAGTAACAGATAAAAGTGTGCGTACATGTACACATTTCAAATGCAAAAAATTTTTTTTTAATCCAAGAATGGAAATTATGCAGCCCTTCAGATGTTGTTGGACTACAATTCCTAGCATGCTTCACTGTAGGCTACATTGGCTAAGGCGTCTAAGAGTTGCAGTCCAACAGCATAGGGGGGGCTGCTTCATTTCCACCTTTGCTTTACTTAATGGGGAAAAATGTATGCCAGCAATGAACGCAATATGAAACACGGACATAAGAATGCTCAGATTTGTTTTTTAAAAATATACAAATAAAGGGAATGGATTTTGTCCTGTAAAAGGAAAATTGAGAGGTAGCCACAGAGCAGATGTTGAGGTAGACAAATGATGAAATCTGCAGATGTAGGCATGACAAATAGGGACAGCATAGTTTCAATCAATTGTCCTGTCTTTTTCATTGTATGCCATATTGTCACTGCCATTGCATTGCAGTGGTGGCAGTGAATCATCTTGCTGTACTGACGCTGGCACAGTGTTATCACACAGAGTTGGACTATGGTTGGTCTGTGAACTCATTAATCTGAACTCATTTACAAAGAAGCAAGTTTTGCTGAAAATAATTGTCCATATGCTGAAATGGGTATTTTAGGACTGATTGGTTAACTTTCATCAGAGAAAGGGGCTCCCCTTGAAGCAACACCTCAGAAACAACAACTTAGCATATCATTACTGAGATTATTTATTTTTGATCAACCTCTAGTCATGAAGCTATTCAGTTGAGGGCCAGTTCTTCGGTTACAGTTAGGGATTGCAAGCTGTTAGAAATGCTTCTGTATACTGACAGCTCCATAGGGCTACCATAGCATGCAAAAGCAACGGACTTACAATGCCAGTCACCTGCATATCTTTGGTGATGGCTGAGACAAACACAGAAATTCTCTTCATAATCAAAGCAAGCTCTTTCCCATATCCATACCGCCACATGATGCTGACCCATACAGAAGACAATGGGCTCCCATTGTTTCAAAACTTTTCTTAGTTCTCAGATTCTTCAGTAGTTAAAAATGCAGCTTATTTAAAAAGTAATAAAGGAGAAGATCTCAAATTAATTTGTAACTGTTCAGTTCTGGAATTTCAATGTATTTTTTTCAAGGTACATGTTATTGCTTGTAACTTTATAGGTCTATATGGCAATGGGAAACATCCATCCTGTATTAAATTCTAGCTAGGATGCCAAAAGACATAGCCTATGATCCTAATTCATAATTACATTAACATTAAGCACCTGAATTTCATCCAATCCTGTACAGACTGGCATCGGATGGCTATACATACCGAGGGTCTAAACAAGCTGATTTCATTCATTTTGACAAAAGCTATTTCCAAGAACATTTTCTTACCTGCAAAGCTTAAACCTAAATGAGGTGAAATGGTTGGCCCTCCAGATATTTGGGACTGCAGCTCCCACAGTCCCTTACCATTGACCATTCTGGGTGGCCTGACAGGAATTCTAGCCCAAAATATCTGGAGGACAAAAGATTCTGCACACATGTTCTAAATACTTTGTAAATACTATGGCTTGGACTACTGACTTGTTACAAACTGTGTATCTTCCCCTGCTTTGTCTAGCACCATAACACTGATATCAGTTAAGGCTGAATTTATGCATACACATCCATCAGTTTCTGACTGTTACATCCAGAAATGCCAAGAACACCAAAGACATTACTTCCAGATTGCCTCAAATAATGTCAGATGTGTAGCTTTCCAATGATACTATTTCACACAGTCAGCTGACAGCCATCACATGATATCACTGAATGATGTAGCAAGGGATGGATAAGCTTGTGGAAATCAGGGCTGAGCACCAGTCACTTCTGATACATTAAAGCCATTACACAACAATTTTACCTCATCACTAGTATTTTTTGCAAACTCAGTGCAATTATGGAATCAACTGATATTGGCAACATCTGGAGGCTTGTAACAAATCCAACTTCTCAAGCTTTTCCTTTGATTTGGTAAACATATGAAGGGCTGAAATGCATTAAAGTGACATTTTAAAAAACTCACTTCATTAATGCTACAATATATCAGGAACTAGCTAGGCAATCCTGTGCAGCTTGTACCCAGGTACCAACAAATCATCTGACCGAAAACTCTTTTCCTGCCATATGAGATTTCCAAATACTCTCGTTTAAAACCAGGACACAGTACTCTAATTACAAAAAATATCTGATTTAAGCATCTTTAAAGGTTATAATCTTATGGATGCTTTCCTGGGGTTAAACCCCATTCAACACAATGTAACGAGGGCCAAACTAAATTGTTTTAATGCACTAATGTGCACTTTGCACAACAAGTAGGGGTCCCTGAGTAGATTCAGGACTAAAAGAAATGGGGAAAGAGAGAGATCCCACCAACTTAATGCAAATAGCAGCTATCAGTAGCAATATTTATTGGGTTCATGGCACAGAGAAAAAGGAGAAACATTATCTTTCCACTTCTGTGTTCCAGATGCTATTGCAACTGCTATAGTTTTTTTTTAAAAAAAATAAAGAATTCATTAATTGCATTCATACAGTTAACACAGTGTCTTTACTTTGCAAGTAAGCATGCTCAGGATTGTGCCATTAGGTTTCATTCAAGGGGAGAATTATACATAAGCTTAACTTTGTCCCCGTTTGAATCAATGAACCTTATAAGTCTTTCTTTCCTTTTCTTCACATCTACTTATGATTTCTAAGTTTCAACTAAGGCTGCAATCATATGCTCACTTACCTGGAAATAAAGCCCACTGATTTCAGCAGGACTTACTTATGATAAGATGAATTAATATTAGTGTACATTAGTCATCCACACATTGTCCTTCCATTAAGAAAACTTTTACTGTTGCTACCCTAATTTTCATGAAAATTAATTTTTCTGTCAAAATGGGAAAAACCCTCTTGGAAAACATTCACTAAAAGCAAGATTTATTTCATTTGTAAGAATTTAGCAGGAAATGAAACATTACCTAAATATACTTGGTCATTGCAAATGTATTTTATTTAATTAAAAATTGTTATTAATGCTCTTAATTTATACATGTGCAATAATGCTTAATAAAGTATTCATTATTTGAATTGAGGAATGTAGGAATTTCAGCTAGTTGGCCACAGTGCTATCCATCTCCCATCTTTCTCTTGCTGACACTGTTTAGAAATTAAAGCTCTGGATTCTCTCCCCCTTTGTCATAATGCTTCATTTGTTAATCTCTGCAAAATGGTAATCTGATCTAACCAAACATTACAAGAGAGGTCAGTCTTCGTGACTTGAAATCCATCTATACCTGAAGCTGGGGGAAGAGGGCGCAGTTAGTGCCATAGCAAAAACCAAGACAGAGAGAGACAAAAAGGGGCAACCAGAATTTGGAAAAAAAAAATCAGTAAAGTGCACAATTATTGTCAACATGTCCTTTCCTTTGATCCAAAGAATTTACTGGACTGTCAGTGAGAAACACAATTTGGCTTGCATGGAATACAGACTGACAGCTGAGCAGGACAAACTCCTGCTCTGTGTTTTTGTTTTTCCTGAAGACATCTACAGGAATTTATTGATGCCATTCAAAAGGATAACACATTTTAGCACTTTGGAAATTGACTGGTTTCCTAGATCCACAAGGGGGCAGAAGGATTACAAGTTGTTCTGATGCTTATCTCCATTTTACTTGGCTGAAACGCCGTTGTTTTCCAGGTCTGCTTCCTCCAGCCCTGCTGTGGTGTCTGACCTGGAGATCATTAAAAGTTTTTCTTTATTTGTATACTGCCTCTGAATTCTCAAAGGCTGCTGTTCTGTTTGTT
Organism: Iguana delicatissima; assembly: GCA_948472985.1. Taxonomy (NCBI): domain Eukaryota; kingdom Metazoa; phylum Chordata; class Lepidosauria; order Squamata; family Iguanidae; genus Iguana; species Iguana delicatissima. The sequence continues at coordinate 37,438 of CAOKZL010001701.1, read as the reverse complement.
CTTTGCTGGTATCCTTTGAGGAAGCTGTGTGCCCACTGGAGCTCACTTTGCAGTCCTGGGTTTTGTGGGATGGTGTGTTGGCAACAGATTCCAAGGAGGTGCCTGTCTCCTCCAATGGGGTGTAGCCCTTATTGCTTCGGTACTGGTCACACTGAGAGCCCTGTGAATCTCTCCTAGCCTCAGCTGGTGTTGGAGGAGGAGAGTCTCCCAGATCAAGAGATTTGGAGTAGGTGGAAGATGAAGCTTTAACTAAAAGACTGGAGTCTAGGTCTGTGCTACTATCCAAAGTCTGAGAGGATTCAAGGGTGAGGGATCTCCTGGCATCGGGGAGGCAGCTTGTGCTTTGGCGTCGGAGAACCAACTTGCGCTTGCCCGTCCTGGGCACCACTGTATGCCCTTGTTCTGAGTCTATGTAGGTGCTCCTGAGATCTTTCAGGCTGAGCTCAAACTCCCCCCGAGGGATTTCCCTGGCCCCACGTTCTCCCAGGGGCCTCCGCCAGCCACCTCGATCTCCCCCTGCCACTTCTTGAGCCAGTGGCAGCAAAGTGAAGGTACTGAGTGAGGAACCCACAATAGAACTGGCAGTGCTGTGTTGGTCCCAGCCATCTGGGGGGCTACAAGGTGGGCTACAAGGAGTCCTAGCCAAAGCTGCTCTCTCCCGATAGATACTATATACAGCCTCAGCCAAGCTGGGGGGTGGCTGTTGCTGCTGTTGCTGAGGAGAGGAGGAGGAGCAGCAGTGGGGGGATGAAGCCAAGTCTGGAGGGGAAAGGGGGGCACTTACCACAGGACACCAGGCAGTCTTGGCTAAAGTTTCTCCAGAGCTGCCACCAGATTTCAGTTCCAGGCCTCGTGGCTGTACATAGTTAACAAAGCCATTGATGGGAACCGGGGCAACGGAAGAAGAGGGGGGCCCATCCTTGGTCCGAAGGCTGTGGGCATCTATAACAGTGGAGTACAAGTCCCTTAGATTGATAATCTTGGTCTTCTTGTCACGGTTCTCATGGAGCACTGCATTGGCACAAATGAAGAGGAAGATGCCAATGCCCATGATAAGGGGGCCAAACACTTTAAGTTTGTCAGAATGCAAATACTGTGAGAAAAGCCGAAAGATGAAGCCTTTAGAGGTGGGTGAGGGGGCAGAAGAGGAAGGGGGCAGGCTCTTCTTGCTGTTCCTCAAAGAGGAATTGGTCCCTGATCCCTCAGGGGGATATTCTCCTCGGCCTTCCGTTTGGTTCCTGGAACGGCTTGTGGTAGCACTTCCATGTGGTGACAGCTGCCTGTCCCCCAGGCTTCCTGCCCGGTAAAGTGGCTTAGGCCAGTAGCCCATGACTGCCAAGGCAATTCCCACGAGCAACACCAGGATACCACAAAGAGCAATGAAGCCTGAAATGGAGCAGAGCTTGAGCTTTCCCTTCACTACCACCACATCATTCTTGCGCTTCTTTTTGGCTTTGCGCTTGCGTTTGGGGACTTGGCTCTGAGGCCTCAGGGGATCTTGTTTTCTGGCTGAGATCCGCAAGAGGCCTCCAGTGGCGATCATGGCTGGCTACCCTGGGCACGGCTCCCTACAGCGACTCCAGCTCCTGTGGTGGAAGGGAGAAAAAGAACATGAGAGCCCAAGGAAGAGCTCAGGCTGCAAATGACCCAGTTTAGTTTGCACATTGCAATTTGCCTCAGTTTTTCTTAAATCTGCTCAGCCACTACTGACAAATCACTTCCACACAAGAAAGCAGGTGTGAAACACAGAATTCAGCATAGCTTTTTTTTGGGGGGGGGAAGTCTCTTACAACAGCCTGCAGATTTCTGTATTGCCATCTGCAAACAGAATGGTACTGATGTCATCCCTTAACTTTACTGTTCTTATGATCACTGATTAATAATTGGGCTATAAACTTAGGCAGAGGCACAAGAGTAGTCATGTCTGCAATTTGAACTTAACTAATAAGACTTTAAGTACATTTGCCAAACTAGAGAGAGAAAAGAGAGAGAAGGAAGGAAGGAGAAGAAAGGGGATGGGGGGAGGGAGAGGGAGAGAGAAAAACAGTTGTCTTCTTGAAATGGAACAGACTCGCTCGGAATTTGTCCTGTGAAATGGTGTTTGGAATCTGTTCTTGATTAACAATCTGAAACTGAACCCAGACAAGATGGAGCTGTTGTTGGCTGGAGATTCTGGCATTTGTGGGGCTGTACTCCCCCAGGGAGGAAAAATATCCCAATGTGTGGGTGTTCTTGGGCTCCCCCCTCTGGATATGCAGATGAGAACAATAGTTAAGAAGAGTATTTTGCCAACCATATCTACATAAAGTGAGTGCAGCTGGACATAGCACAGATACACCCAGACTTGACTACTGCAGCATTCTTTATGTGGGGCTGCCTTTAAAGATAGTTCAGAAACTACAGCTGATGCAAAAGGCAGTTGGATGGAAGCTGATTAGTGTACTTTAATGGAAACAAACCAACTGTAATGATTTCCAATAAATTTCTGAATCCCATTGAAACTGTTGGTATTGATCTTTTAAAAGTCACTAACATACCAAGACAAAACTAGCTTTTGCTCATATGGACCTGCCAAAACCTTGAGACAGCTCCAGTGGGCATGCTCGCAGGCTTGCCTGCTTTGGTCAGCTGCTAGGTGCAGGTCTTCTTTAGTGGCTCCTCCACAATTGTGCAGTTTCTTCTCTGTGAACATCCAGCAAGCTACTTCATTTCCCATGGTCAGGCAGTAAAAATGATTTCATTTTGCAAAACAAGTTGCCATTTATCTTTTATTTTCTGCAAAACCACCATCTTGGAGAAGCATTTGGTCCCTTTGACTTGTTCTGTCTGCACAGTGACTAGGTGAGATTTAAAGAAGTGTTGAGCTTGCACATTCAGAGTCAAAATTTCAGCAACTATTCTCAGGAATTGTCATGCTAAGCAAGTGTGAAAACAGAGAGGGAAAACTTATTAATGCCCATGTTTTACTCACTGAGAACTTGGGAGGGGCTCAATACACACACACACAGGCTAGCAAGGATTTTTTGCCTTTCCTTTAACTATTACAAATGGTATTTCAAAAAAATCTAATCTCCTAGACAGTTTAAGAGGCAAAGCATTTCTGCATGAGCTTCTACTACATGACTTGTTATACAGCAGGAGGGAATAATGAGGCCTCGCTGATATTGCTGAAATGCAGTTCCCCAAATTCCCCACCAAAGGTAATCATGGATAGGACTGATGGGAATTGCAGCCTAGCAATATCAGGAGGGGTGCATGAGTCTCACCCCTTGTCAACAGGCATTGAACAAGCAGGTTTCTATATAGAACCTGAAGCCCAGGTCAATTTCTGTTTCATTGCCTAAGCAACATTCCTTATGGTATGCTGGCAAAGTAGCAGCAAGCAAGTGCCTCACCATGATGGTAAGGCTAGAACCATTTTTACTTATTCAGTGAACATAAGCGTATCTATACAGGACCATTTCCACACAAATCTGTTATAGCGCTATGATTCCACTTTCAGCATCGTATGGAATGCTGGGGTTTGCAGTTTAGGGATGAATCATAGTGGAATCATAGCACTATTACTGCAGAAATGGCCCAGATGTACTTGCTAGATGTGCTTTCTAGGCTCTGTTAATATGTATGTTTGGGGGTCTGGAACAGGGCCTAAAATCTTTATTCCACCACCACCCAGCCCTAAGACTACCAGATACAGATGTGTCAAAAGTGCATTCTAATACATATGAAGTAACTGAAAGAAAGTATTTGTCCTGGAAAGGACTTAGTCTTGAGAATGAAGAAGGAGAAAGTCTTCTAAATGGCACTCAGCACTGGATTTACTTCATAACTCTAGTTACTTCAGGTAACTAATCTACTGTAAATTGACAAGCTGGGGAGAATGGGTATAAAAAGGGCAAATGAAAATCCCTGTGTGCAATGCAAACGTAGCTCACTGCATAAAATGATACACACTATGGCACCAAATGCCAACTGCATATTTACAGTGATGGGATCTGAACAGAGATTTTGGGTTATGGTGGATGAAAATGGATGTCCAGTCAGTGGCTGTTTGGAAAAATGTAAATGTCATATTGGCCATGGTTAAAAAGGAAACTGAAGATAAACTGCCTATATCATACTAGAAATTGATGATTCAACCATACCTGAAATACTATGTATAATTCTGGGAATTATACTTCAAAAATAAAGTGGCAAAGAAGGCAACTAAAATCCACAGGTAGATGGATCTACTGCCTTGTTAGGAAAATTGGACATGCAATGTTTGCAGCTCATTAGGTTAAAAAAAAAGACAAAGAAAGGCAATGCAATAGAGTATAAAACTATGTACGGCTTGGAGAAACTGGAGAGGTATAGATCTCCCCTTTCTCATAATAACAGAACCATTTGTGGGTTGGAGGTTCAGGACAGGTAACAGGAAGTACCTAACACAACATAAACTGTGGAATTCACTACTACAAGATGTAGCGAATGTTGCCAGTCTGAGTGGCTTTAAAGGAGGAATAATGAAACTCACTGGAGTTGGTATCAATGATAAAGATGTAGCCATGTTACTCTCTTGCAGCATAAAAAGGAGGAAGGGAGGGCAGTGCAGAAAAAAGAAAATTAGGGCAGGGGTCATAATTTGCATCTTTGTGGATGCTATTACATTCTATCCCACTCCCACAACTGTATAAATATGCTTTATATGTGAGGTCTTATTACTATGTGATACTGCATCTAAAGAGGTGGGTTTACACCATGAAAGCTCATGCAAAAATAAAAACCTTTTACATCTTAAAGGTGCTGTCACATTTCTTTTTATTTCTCTCCCTTTCTTTCCTCATTTTTAAAGATGTGAAGATATTTGCAAATTCTCTCTTCCTCAATAGGGAAGAATATATATTTTGTAAAAGAAAATGCAAGATTTTGATGTAAAAATATTGTATTATGGTGCAAAAAAATGCAATGCATTTTGTGCAAAATTAATTCCTATTAAGAAGTCTTGAAATGTGAAAAATAATTTTAAAAAGGTTAAAAATGCAATCTCACCCACTAGAGAGCAAACTTTTGGAATAAGTGAAGATTTACTTATCGGTGAATATTAGTGGTGATGAATCCACGCACGCACACACACACAAACATAGGCAAAGTGCTTCTATATACGAGATGTAGGGTAAAATGCAGAAGGATCAATTTTATAACTATTTTGCTCATGTTCTGGTTGTGGCCTTGCCACATTTATCTGGTCGGACAGTATGGGAACAGAACGATGCTCTAGACAAGCCTCTAATCCTGCAGGGCTCTTACATTTTAATGCACAGATTAGGGGTAGGGTGAAAGGACATAATTCTGATTTTCCTTTCCCTACCTCTGTATGTACTGACAATGCTCAAAAGGTTTAGAGTACAATTCAAACAGGGACTCCTAGATCAGTCTGATGGAAAAACATGCTCTTTTTGAAATGGAGGTTTTGTTGCTGTACTTTTAGAATTAGTTCTGCTTGGACAAAAGGTGAGAGATTTTTCAGAAGTGGAGGCATCACCAGACTAAAGAAGGATCAAAGCTACCTTGTAAAAAATGTTCAAACAATTTGCAGAACCAACTTTTCTTTCTTTAAAGTTCCTTATGCCACAATTTTCAGCTCCTTCTGTTTTATGATAACCAAGATTTGACGTTATTGTCCCGTTTTTAAAAGGGGGAAAATTACTGACGCAGCCTTAATCACAGCATGAGATATTGCCTTGGTTTAATAATCCATACTGTTTTATTATGAATGCACAGGTTCCTGTTTTCGTTACAGAAACTGCTGAACTGTTTTCTAGCTTCAGGTCATTTTCTCTGATTTTCTCCAAAAGGTTCCATTACCCCAGGGGCTTATGGAAAGTGATCTATTATGGAAAAAAAGAAAGAAAGGCATTTCTTTCAGAAAATGATTGGAATCAAATAAAAAAAAAGGCAAAATAAATGGCTACTGGTATATACTTGTATATAGGCACATATGCGTTGCTCTGACCATGCTGTGGGATTTAAACCTAGAGTTTATCATTTATTAAGGTCCAGACACTAAGAAATTCTGCAAATTCTAGTATCATCAAAAAAGTTTCTTTGAAACAATTATTTTTTCATCTGTTTTTGACTATGCAGACAAACCTTCCTGCATGCTTTGAATGTCGGCTTATCCTCCGGACATATGCCTGATTTGGAATCATGTATGATGTTCAAGGTAACTGGTTATGTAACACCAGTCCATCAATGTGAGAATGTAATGGGAACAGAATGCTACTGTGCTAAACCTGTTTTTTAAGAAGACGATGACACCACTTTGAATCACTGGGGAAACAGATCATGCTCCGGTGTTGACACAAAGGGAGCCTGAAATAATCTGCAAGGTTTTATCTACATCACAAGGTTCATAATCTGTGTATTCAAATAATGAAGCAACAACTGAATATCTGACAATTCCTAGCCAACTGTTTAGGACAGTCTAGAAAAAAAATGATGAAGAGTCATTCATTACTTTCCCAGTGTCTGAAATAGATTATAAGAAAGAAAGAGAAAAAGCAATCAGTTCAACAAGCAGCATAAAGTTAAATCCTTTGCCCTGAAATCTGGTTAAGTCAGCATCTTAGATAATCTTACTTCTCTCATCAGCTAAATTGCACCATTTCCCAAATATCCTCAGGTTCAGCAATTTTCTGATTCATTTAAATTCCATGTGATTTCTTGCAGAAATGTCCCTGGTTCTTACACTGCACCTAAAAGAAATTCATCAGCTACTGGATTTGTACTTCTTTTTTCAAGTATGAGAGTTGTTTAAATGTTTATTCAGTAGAGGTTGATTGGTTTTAATCAAGCTTTTGCCATAATTAAACTTCACCCTAGGACACCAATAGGCAAGGATCTGTATTAACTAAAATGGGGAAACATATGCCAATCGCTTGACCTGGGCAAGGCTGTGACACAAGGTAGTAAAAACAGAAGCCAGAGGTGAGTTTCCTGAAAAGGAAGCCGGTCCTCCCTGTAATGTGATAAAGAGATGTTCCCTGAATTTGAAAGGATGGAAGCAAGAAAAACACATGGATATATCTATGTAGCCTGCACCTTCTAACAAAGACTCTACACACAGTACTTACAAAAAAAACAAACAAAAAACCAACAGATAATCTTTTATACTATTTTCCATCCTAAAAGGTAGGCAAGAGCTTAATAGAAGAAACTGAGATTAGGACACTTGCTTCCAAGTTTTCTCCACTGTTTCTTTTGGTTGAATGCGCAGAAAAGAAGAAAAAAAGGCAGTGGTGTGTGTGGTGATGGGGGGAGGCATCCACTACTGCATTTGGGGAAATTAACCAGACCTACCCAAATCAGTTTATTCGTGCCTCGACTTTCCTGCCTGCTGCAGAAGAGTTTAAGAGGTTCTGGCGTTCCTCCAAGGCGCCTTGGGGACAGAGGCACCTCCTGGGGAAAACACGGAGGCCGGCCGGCAGACATACCTGGTGCTGTGTGGTCCCAGATCATGTAATTAGCCAAGCTGCCAGGGCCCACTGGGGACACAGTTCGCAAAGGATGCAGCTGACACAAGCCAGCCAGCCTGGGTCTGGCAGCGGATCAAAGGGCTGAAGCAGGCAAGAAAGGCCAGCAGTGCCAAGGCGCTGGCTCTGGAGTCACAGAGCGCATCGGGAGGCGGGGGGGGGAGGCGGCAGCCAAACCGTTCAACTTTTCCCAATCAAAACTCACTCTCTGAAGGACATCCCTCAAAGGGTCTTTCAACCTGCCAGCAGCCGCCCCATCCGTCCTCGCCGGCGCCCATCCGTCAGAGGCCCGACACCGCTGGACAGCCCCGTCCCGCATTTCATAACCTTCAGAGGACGCGGGTTCTCCCTCCTCTGCTCCCTCCTCCACCCGTTCGCGCCCCCTCCCGCCACCCCTTCGATTCATGAAAGATGAAGCCAGAAGCCGCTGCCACAAGCAGAAACCCGGGCAACGGGCAAAGAGAGCAACACGGGCGAACCCATCCCATCCAAGCCGGCCCTCTGGAACCGGGGGTGGGGAGTGAAGGAGGGTTTGGAGGATCCCCGGGTTCAAAATGGCAGCATTTGGAAAGCGCAGAAGCCCCACGACTCTCCCTCTCTTTCTCTCTCTCTCTTACCAGGGAAAATCGGGGGAGGTCGGAGCCGCAGGCAAGTTCCTCGGACCCGGGAAGAAACCATGGAGAAACTTTGCAGCCAGCCCGGCAAGTGGACCCCTCGGCAAAGACGAAGACACACGACGACGGAAGCGGCGGCGGCGGCGGCCCCCTCCCTCCTCCGCTCCGCTCCGCTCCCTTCTTAACGGCGCCGCACCTGCCGCCGCCGCCGCCGGCTCCTAGAAACCCCCCTCGGAGCAGCAGCAGCGGTCGCCCGGCCCTGGGCGGCCCTAGGATCCATCGGGCCGAGGAAGAAGAGGGGGGGGGAAGGACTTCCCAAAGTGAGGCACCTCCGACCGGCACCCGTTCGCCCCGGCTGCGCTCCGAAAGGAGGGGGTCGCCCTGCTTGCTCCTCGTGCAGCCGCGCGCCTGTTCTCGGCTCCCCGCTGCCGCCGCCGCCGCCGCTCCCACCGTGTTATGCTTGTTATTGTTGTGGTTGCCGCCGCCGCCGGGCGCGGGTTGCTGCTGCTGCTGCTGCTTCTCTACCCGGCGGAGCTGCCGCTCCTTCGACGCTGCCGCTGCCGCTGCCGCTGCCGCTGCCGCTGCCCCTGAAGGGCTCTGGGCGCACAGCGATTGCTGCCGCCGCCGCCGCCGCCGCTGGCTGGACCCGCTGCTGTTGCTAGGAGACAGGAGCCATGACACAGGGAAATTGCGGCAGGGTGGCCAGCCTTACCTTCCAAACTCTCTTCTTCTTGAAGAGGAGACCCCCCTCCCTCTCGTGCGCCTCGTTCCGGCCGCCGCCTCCGCTTTTGTCGGGCGGCTCCGCCCCACCCCCTCGGCTGCCCGACCCCCTGCCTGCCGAAGGGCGAGCAGAAGAGGGGGAGGAGGAGGCGCCCGCCTCCCGCCTCCACGGCCGAGCAGGGGGCCACAAAAACTCTGGAGCCGCCTCCCGGGAAGAGCCGGGGCTCACGTCCCTTTCTTGGCCCACCCACTCCTTGGAAGGCGCCAGACGGCAGCGCGGAACTGCCTCGTTTGCCGGAGCCGTCGAGGTTCCGGCGTCGCCGCCCACAGGCCGAAAGCCCCGGGGCAGGGCACGCGCCCCCCGTAGGCCCCCCCTCGCCTTCAGTGGGCGGGCAACTTGTCCGGGCCAGGTGCTCTGCTGCTAAGCTAATGTCTTACGAGCTCCCCTCCCTCTGGTTTGTCGTAAGCTGTTTCCACACTAGACTGTTATAGTGCTATTATTCCACTACTGGCCCCTCCCTTAACTGCAAACCCCGCGATTCCATAGGATGTTGAAAGTGGAATAATAGCAAGTGGAATTTTCTTTTAATGCACCCTCCCTTTTTATTGTTTTACACTTTACTTCTTGTTGCTTAATGGTTTCCTTTTAGGTGGCAGGTGGTCTTGGAAAATTTCGTGATGAGGCAGGCTAAGTATGTAAATAAATGCCAGGTTTTTCCTAAAATAGGCATTCTTTATGAAGTGGTGTTATTATTTTGGAAGGAGCGCCTGTTGGCATTCTTCTTTACAAAAAAAAAAAAAGGCAGGGGGGAGAAGGTTTGCAAACCAAGGTTTTAGAAGCCAAGCAGACACAACTAATGCTGACCCAACACACAGATGCACTCTAATTTGCACCACTTACTTTAGATTCCAAAAATAACACAGGTGGCTTGTGCCACTTTAAAGACTAACATGTTTGTTATGCTATAATTTTCCATGGACTATAGAGTTCTTCACAGATGCAAGTTTTCATTTGACAAAATAGATTCCAGTCACTGAAAGCTTGTGCCGTAACCAATTTTGTCTTAGTGCTTAATGTCTTGCAAGTCTCTCTACTGTTTATTTATCCCACAACAGGCAATCATGGTTATCCCCCTTTTAATTTTGACTGCCGCCCCAAACACGTGGTGTAAACCCCATCGAAAAAAACAATTTTATATAAACTGGTAAACACAGGTTCGTTGCACTTCACATCTCCTACTTTATGGGCCCGTTGGCTGAGCCTGACCTGTTCAAAGAAATACATAAATAGATTTGAAATCAATCTGACATTGGCGTGGGATCTCACCCGTGAAGCTATGACATGAGTTTTGTGAGAACTCCAGGCAATCCTGTTTGACTGTCATGCTTTTCTTGGGGATTGTTTTAAAATAGTTTCAGGTTTAGAAACTTGCTGTCTGAAAATAGGTTGGTTCTCTTCCTCTATTTCCTTTTTCAGCCTTTAAACTCAAGAGAATGGCCATACCACTTTCAGAAACTTAAATTATCTGCCTTGGGCTTGGTGCAAGGAAGTCCTGTCTGATTTCATTTTGATAAGCAGGGTGTTATGACCAGTTTATGAGGAAGTGCACAGTAACCTGATGCAAGCAGTCCTGTTTTCTGCTTACTGAGCTGTCGAGAAAGAACACTTTGAATCCCTTGGGCAAGAAGAAACATTATCAGGCACAAGAATGAACCACACAAAGGACGTGAATAGATTTGGGCAGATCTGTACTTGCTGGAAACAATGTCAGTAAAAACGAGAGATTAGCATTGCTTTTGTCTACTGGATGCAAAGCAGAGACAAAGTGTTTGTGTGTTATTCTTTATTTTTTATGAAGAAAGGAGATTAATTAAATACCAGAGGCAGCAATATATTTTTTTTTTAAAAAAATGCAGAATAAACTGAAAAAACAAGGGAACAAATGATGGGAAAGCAGCCACTGAAGGGATGCAGAAGAAAGTAGATAAATATGAGGTATACATCTCAGAGCTGTGAGAAATGGCCTGTGGGCAAAATGCATTTGAAATAGGACAATTTAACTCACTTCAGGCATTTCTGCAGTTTCACTAAGATGCTGTCTGAGAAGCCCAAGATAAGGGGAAAGAGAAAAATATAAGGTATTTATGTAATTGTTCTGTATAAGCCGTATCTATTCAGAATATGTAAATGCTCAAGAAATGCACTACAATACATCTATGAGACAGCTCCAACATCAAAAGGACATGCTGTATCTTATTTCTATGGCAGTGGGGATTTTATGGAAAGGGAGGGATCTCAGTCTTCCCCCTCCCCACATCCCCATGATGCCTTCCCAGTTAGCTATGGGCCTGCTACATAACATAATAATGAGTGATTAAAACCCTTTGCATGCCAGGAAGATGCTGATTAATCATTATAGAAATGATTAACTATAGTTATAGCCATGTTAATAGCACTTGAATTACAGAAATGGATAAAGAGTTACTCTGGAAAATGAGAGTGTTCTTATTTATGTAGCACTGTGCACAGTTTATTTTGCAGTGGAATAAATATCTTGCAACACCTACTTTGGAGTTTTCTTGAAACAAATGTTCAATAACATTTTTTCTTGAAACAAAATACTGATAATAACAGCAGCTACCTCATATTTATTGCAAATACAGTAAGTCTTCAGGGCAGTGATGGATTCATTATAGCTTCAGTGTGGTTCAGCTGCCTGAGATAGGGCATGGGAAAACATTATTTGTCTGTGATTGCTTGAGGCCTAATCAGTGCATCAGATTGACCTACAAAACACAGATCCTTACAAGGTGATCAGTGATTATCTCCATAAACACCATGCTATTATTCTGAACAGCAGGGTTTTCTGGAAAAAAGAAGATGCATTTTCCTTCCGAGCATGCTGATGAGAATCGAGGCCACTATTCTGGCTGCCTTTCTTTCTGGCTGCACTCAGTATCTTGTGAATGTTGCTTCTGAGCATGCTGTGCTTTTCAGTGCCAGGCAGCACCTATAGAGGAGACTCTATTAGCACTACGGAATCAATAATGAGTGGAAAACATAGGACATGGGGGGAGGGAAGCTTCAAATAGGATTTTCAGGCGAGATTTTTCCTGTTGAATACTGCAGCCTGATGCACAGATTCAAAAGGGGTTTTGTTGGAGAAGGTGAAGTTTCAATCAGATGATGTGGGGGGGGGGAGAGCTAGGCCACTCCCAGGGCTATCTGCCTCACTTGCCCAGGCTTGGTTGTCCTTGTTTTATGCAGTATCGTCAACAGAAACAGAGCTTTGGGGAGTAGTATTTAAAAATTGCAGAACCACTTGCCTATGCCCAAGAGGATGTTTGTCACCAGTTTCTCAGATATTACATTGCAAGTTTGTATTTTTAAAGAATCTTTAAGGATTGTATCTGTTTCAAGTCTATTTTAAATTCTGACAGTCCATACCAGCCATAAAGGAATAAATGTGGCCTTTTGTCCTGCAAAACACTGCAGCTTGAAAACCAATCAGCTCTTAATTCTGTTCAGTCACTCTCTCTTCCCATAAGGCAGGTGATTCAACCACCTGGGATGTGAGGTTTCTAGAGTGCTGAGCTACAAGATAGGCTGCCCTGGGTTATTTACCAAACTGTCCACTGAACAGATGGAGCAAACATAGTACAAATGCTTCATCTTTGAGTTTCAAGCTGATGATACTTCCCTAGACATGGGATTCCCAGCATTAAATTAATGGTTATGTTTTAAAAAATACAGGAAAATTTACAGCAATGCCCATTAAACAATTAGAACGGGTACATGTGGGAACCAGTGCAGTGCAGCGGTTTGAGAGCTGGATTAAGACTCTGGGAGACCAGGAGCCTTTCTGCACTGCACTGTTATAGTGCTGTTATTCCACTTTAACATCCTACAGAATCCTGGGGTTTGCAGTTTAGAGAGGGGCATTTAGAATTCTCATCCAGAGAGCTGTTTGGCCTCAGTAAACTACAAACTCCAGAATGCCACAGGATGTAGAAAGTAGAATAATAGCACTATACCAGTTTAGGGCAGAAAGGCCCCAGGGTTCAAATTCCCACTTAGCCATGGAAACCCATGAGGTGACCTTGGGCAAGTCACACTCTCTCCACTCCAGAGGAGGGCAAAGTCAGTGGCAGCCCTGGTCTGAACAAATCTTCCCAAGAAAACCATGTGATAGGTTTGTATTAAGGTCACCATGATGATATGGTGATGATATGTTTCTAATTTATATTTATGGCTGTCAAAGCTGAACAGTGAAGAAATTGATCGGAAGAAAATCGACTCATTTGAAATGTGGTGCCGGGGAACAGTTGCTAAAATGAATTGGTTCCACAGCAGATCAGGCTTAAAGTCTGACTAGAAGCCAAGATGACTAAACTGAGGCTGTTGTATTTTGACTGTAGCATGAAGCATCAAGAATCACTGGAAAAGATAATAATGCTTGGTAAAGTAGAAAGGAGTAGGAAAAGAGGAAGACCACACTGTACATGGATCCTTACAGGTGAAGCTGCAGCCTTGAGTTTGCAAGACCTAAGCAGGGCAGTTGATGACCGTAAGTCTAACATTCATAGAGTTGCCATAAGTTGAAGTCAAATGTTGATGGCAAATAACCACAAGCAAATAGAATAGCAAGGGGAAATTGAGGGGAAATACCTGTGATTCAGCTAGGCAAGACGCCTGCCTGAAGCCTTCCAGAAGCCAAACACAAAGATGACTTTTGAGAAGAAAATTCAAGAAGGAAAGGTTACACATTAGGCCCAAAGTCCTGCTTCAGGCATGTAGAGCTTAATATGCCACACACACAATTCCAATACCCCCCTGACACTAATGAGAAGAAGCCTTGTTTCTCTTCCTCCAGGTGAAGAACGGCAGCTAGAACAGGCCGTACTCTCCACGGATTGGTCACCTGCCACCCTCTGTGCCCAGCCATAGCAGCACCCTGTGAGGCTTGCCAGGGAGAGGAACATTTTAGATACTGGTGCACCAGAGGCTACGGAATGACCTCTGGCATAGTATACTAACCAAGATACATACATGAGTAATCTAGATTTGAGAGCCAGTGTAGTGGTTTGAGTATTGGACTACAACTCTAGACACCAGGGTTTGATTCCCAAGTGGGAATCTGGGCCACAGTATTCTGGGCCACAGAAATCCACTGGGTCACCTTAGGTGTACCACACACTCTCAGCCCCAGAAACCCCGTGATACCTTAGGGTTGGCATACGTCAGAAATGACTGGAAGGCACACAATAATACCACCACCATCACAACAACCACAATCCAGAGTTATGCACATATATTTTGCCAGCAGGATTCCAGCCCAGGTGTTTAGGCAGAAAGGTCCAGCTATATATTTTAGAAATATCTAAGAGTTTTAATTTCATTTGTGATTGTGTTGGGAAAATGCTGAGTATCCTTTAGTGTATGCATGAAGTGTGTGTGTCTCCACATCAGTATATTCTATTATAGTTTAATGTTTAAGTATGATATTTCAAATCTAGCTTTATTGGACCTGAATCTTCAGATGTTTTTAATTTGCTTTGTTTTCAGCCATAGCAAGATATCACAAGAAATAGGAAACATCTGTTTCCATGGGAGACTTCCATCACATCAATAATTCAGCATGGCCAGACATTCCCTATAGGGCTCTTGACTTAGATGAGACAGGCAGAGGGTCTCACTTGCTAAGCAATCATATTTTTATCTTTAGATCAAACCAAGGGTTCTGCAGACACCTCAGCATTTGATTTGTCTTTTTCAGTGTTTTAAAGTACTAAGTGGCTTTGGTTCCAGAGAAATAGTTCTGATCACACCAAACAAAGGCTATTCTGGTAAAGATGAAAATGTCATCAACAGATAAGACATTAGGAATCTAAACACAGCATGCTTTGATTGTGTTCTCTAAGAAAATCAATGCTGCAATCACAGACCTGATTTCTGATAGAAAGTTTCTAATCCTGGTAATATACATCATGACTGTAATATCACTTTTTCATAATAGTCTTATTTTATCTTTTGATAACATGTTTGCTATCCAATTTTCTTATTTATTTATAATTGCTAGGGAGGAGTCAGCAGAAGGTATATCTTAAGTGGTTTTCAGTTGCTCAGTGACTAAGTTAAAGAATACTGGCAATATGAGTAATGCTGTATGCAGTGTATTAAGCCTTATTTATATCAAACTATGTAAAATTAGCTAAGTGAGAAGGAAAATGGAAAAATACTCAAAGAGAAAAAGATATAGTAAACAGATATGCTTTTGTTTTGGTAGATGAGGATGCAGATTGTTGGACTTAGAGTTGTTACTACAGTTTGTGTTACTTAGGAATAAAGCTAGTTGAATTCAGGAAGGCTTATTTCCAAGGACAGTACAATGAACATTTATTGCTTATCGCCACTGACCATCGTGAACAATATAAAAGGAGCAAAAATGTCTGAAGTAAAGAAATACATCATTATCAAGAGCAAGTGAACTTCTCAATTTTAATTTAACACTTTTAAAAGATCACCATCATAAGTCTTCAATAAAAACTTCCAGTAATTACTTTGGGCTTAACTTGTTCAGATTAGTGAATAATCTTCAGTCCACTGAGACTTTCTTTGAGACGCTTTATTGAATCTTCTCAGATGCTTTTGAAAATAATGCAACTTGCATGATTATATGCATTCATATGCATCTGAAAGCAAGTCTGTCACTAAATTGTGTGATTTAGCGTTTAGAAATTGAGATATACGGTAAGACTCAAAAATTAATCTGGAAGAGTTAAACAATGCAGTTGTTTTCAAAGTTTGGTCCTCCAGCTCAAGCAAAGGTGAGGGATTCTGGGAGTTGAATCCAACACATCTGAAGGATCACAGGTTGAAAACTACTGATATAATTGACAAGGCACCTGCTAATGGATAAAATCCTCAACCTAATTGCCTCCATAGATATACAGTGTATACCATTACAGTAGGGATGGGCAACATGTAACCCTGCAACTTCCGTATGCCTTGCTGGTGTAAACTTTTCAGGTACTCTTCCGGATGATCATTTGTTAATGTCATCACTGGATTACTGTTGAAGTCGTACCAATTTGTTTATCTAGATAGCCAGCTGACATATAAACAGGACGTGCCTCCTACAGATGATCCTGTATTCCAGAGCTTTTCAAACTGTGTGTCGCAACACTGTAGTGTGTCACCTGCAGTGTGTAGGTGTGTTGCACCAACGTAATGGATGGAGGGGCTGCTGTTCCTGCTGCTGCATTGGGCCACACTTGGGTGGAGGGGCTACCTCTCCCCCCAGCGCTGCCCTGGGCTGAGGAAGACCCTGGCAAGGATGACTGACCAGGCCTGGATGGAGGGGCTGCCTCTCCCACTGCTGCTGCCCTGGGTCAAGGAAGACCCCAATGAGAGTGGAAGTGGCAGGCCTGGCTCGTGTGGAGGGGCTGCTTTTACTTACTGAATTACTGTGTCATAAAATGATGCATGTCTAAAAAGTATGTCACCAACATGAAAAGTTTGGAAAGCTCTACTGTATTCTCTAGGGTCCATTCCCTGGTTGATGTCCTGATTGGTCTTCCTTCTTTATCTTCCCTGATAAAATCTGTTAAGGATTCATAGAAGAAGTGTATGTCCATCCAGAACACTATCCAGTGGTTGGAGAACTTCTGGTGAACTCTGGAGGAAAAAAAAGTGAGGGAAATTCTGTTCTGTTACCTTTTGATAAGGATGGGGAAAAGTTAGACAGAATGGGACAGAAAGTGTGTTTCATCAGCTACATCACTAAAACTTCAAATCATCAAAACTTTTCGGGATGCTACCAGCATTTCTTACGGGGGATGAGATAGCAGTAGTAATGGAAAAAACTTCCAATATGACAAGAAGGATGTAGGCCATCTACTCTTTGTAGAGGTGAATAACACAGCAAAAGTGCAGTTCACTTTAACAAAGCATGCAGTTAAGTCTCTCTGTAAGTCTTTATTCAGAACATTCACAGTGTAAATATATGCCTGATTCCAATCCACAACTCTGCACAAAGATGCTCCTAATAAGGGCAAGATTTTCTAGCCAATTATGGCTTGAATTCAGTGTTGCAGTTAGAGATTTATGACTGCTTTGTATTCAGTAAGATTATATAGTCTTGTTGTTGTTTTTGTTGTTAATTGCCTAGAAGTCAACTTCAATTTATGGCATCCCTTTGAATGAAAGAGTCACCCTGTTATCAACAGCATTGCTCGGGCCTTGCAAATTCATGGCTTCCTTGATTGAGTCTATCCATCTGTACTGTGATCTTCCTTTTTCCTTCTGCCTTCTACCTTTGCTTTGTTTTGTGTTTATTTATAATGCCCTTTTCACCAAAGGGCAGAACTTCAACATATACAGTCAAGGACAAGGACAATAAAGCATAACACTATAAATATACATAAAATGAATCCCCAACACTCCATCAGTCACTATCCACCTCAGCAACCTCTGGCACACTTCAGCAGCTTAATCCAGCAAGTCAAAGAAGAAGGTGTTCAACTCCAACCTTACCAAGCATTATTGTCTTTTCTAGTGAGTCGTATCTTCTCATGCCATATCCAAAGTACAGCAGTCTCAGTTTAGTTATCTTGGCTTCTAGGGACTGCTCAGTCCTGATATGCCCTTGGACCCACTGATTTGTCTTTTGGGCAATCCATAACATCCAAAGAACTCTTCTCAGCACCCCCTTTCAAATTAGTTGATTTTGTTCCTATCAGATTTCTTCACTGTCTAGCTTTCACAACTATGCACAGAAATTGGAAATATAGTGGCATAGACACTCCTGACTTAAGTATGCAGTGATCTTTGAACTTGAAGATCTTGGCTAATTTTTTCATAGCTGCCTTTTCAAGTCCTAGTTTTCTGATTTCTTGACTGTGGTCTCTGCTCTGATTAATGACCTAGCAAAGGTATAGAATATCTTTAGTTATTTTGTTGTCTTCATAGCCTTCATTAAAGCCAGATAAATTACCTGTGGCCATTACAGTAATCCCTCCACATTCGCTAGAGTTCCTAGCACAGGACCCCTGTGAAAATGAAAAAATCGTGAATAACTCTAGGTCCTGCCAAACCATATTTAACACACACACAAAAGTACGATCCCCATATTCAACCCATCATGAATTTGCCTTCACAAGGCAAAAGGGGGTGGCTGGTGGGGCTTACTCCCACCTCCACTGCTGCCCCACACCATTTTTAAGAAGGACTTACAAGTCTCATTCACAGTTTGTCAGTCCCACAAGGCTTGCAATCCGTATTAAAAATGGCCCAAGGAGGCAGCAGAGGTGACAGCAAATAATCCATGAATAATCAAATCTGCAAAAGTGAAACCTGCAAATGTGGAGAACTGACTGTATTTTTTCCCTTAATGTTCAGCTATAAACCTGCTATTGTACTTTCTTCCTTCACTTTCTTCAGTAGTCATTCCAAATCTTTGTATTTTCTACTAGTACTATGGTGTCATCTTCATGTCTTTAATGTCCCTTTCTCTGAGTCTACACCTACTTTTTGTATGAAATGTTCAGCTTACAAGTTAAACAGAGTGATAAAATACAGCCTTGCCTGACCTCCTTGTCAATTGGAAACTTTTCTGTTTCTCCATATTCTGTCCTGACAGTGGCCTCTTGTCCTGAGTATACATTGTCAAGGTTCTTGCCGGGCAAGCAAAGTTTTCCTATGAGTGGACAGCAGAAGGAAGAGGCGGTGTGGCCAGACAGCCAGGCACAAGGCCAGTAGGATTGTTATGGCTATATCTTGTGTATTAGAGCAGGCTGCATGCCAGAGCACTGATTGGGTCACCCCACTTGTTCCAGGGTGACAAGGTAGCATAAAAAGGCTGGTGTTTGCCTTGACCAGCTGCCATTTAGACTCCCTAGTTGGACCTGCCATGCCATTGGCAGTATACTAATTGTAAGGGGAGATGCTGCCCAATTTTTATCCGTTATCTTCTGTTTTTCCTCTTTGTCTAATTGCTGGAAAGCTAGCATGTTTTTGTTAAGCCTTATCTTAGAGTGTGGCAATAATCAGTACTCTAAGTCTTATTTAATGAGCCTCTGGAATTTTTTCTGCTTCACTGGGACTCTCTGCTGCGGCAAAGCCTTGCTTCACAGATAGCACTCTGCTCATGTTCAGAAGAGCCAAATCCTGCCAACCCTGACACACATGATGTGTCAACAATCAAATGTTGTGTCACACCCATTTCTTTAATGGCAGTCATAGTTTTTCCATATCCATAGTTTTTCATGATTTGTAAAATCAAAGGTTTTACTTTAACTTATAAAGAAAAGACTGATTTCTGCTTTAGTGTGATCCATTGTTCAATATATGTTTGCAATATGACCCTAAGTGCCTCTTCCTTTTCTGAACCCAGGTTGGACATCTGCCATGTCTCACTCCATATATGGTAAAAGTCTTTGTTACAGAATTTTGAGCCTCACATTGCTTATATGAGAGATATAGATCCTGTGGTTACTGCAATCCCTGGTGTCCTCTTTTTGAGGATTGGAATGTGTATTGAGTGTTCCCAGTCTGTGGGCTATTCTTTTGTTTTCCACATTTGTTGACCGATTTTTAGTTAGAGTTTAGTAGCTTTCTCCTTTTACTTTTGTTTTTCTCCTTTTCTTGGCTGCTTAAAGAGTTTCATCTGTCATCTAATGAGACTTTTCCTTTTTCTTGCTGATAGTGTCTTTTTGCATTCTTCCCTCACAATGTCCTTAGCTTCAGTCATTGTGAATTAGGCTCAGTAGTGTAAATCTTTTTCTTTTTCTTTTCTTTTCTTTTCTTTTCTTTTCTTTTCTTTTCTTTTCTTTTCTCTTCTCTTCTCTTCTTTCTTTTTTTTTGTGTGTATGGGGATGTTCTTCTGGTCATATCTTGGCATGATGACTGATATAGGGTCCTTTACTTTCACTCTAATTTTTGATATTAGCAGTTCATGGTATGTGCCACAGTCTGATCCTGTTCTTGGACAGAGAATGGAGCTTCTCCATCTTCTGCTTCCAATTATGTAGTCTACTTGATTTCTATATTGGCTGTCGGGGTGTAATGGTTGGAGCTATGAATCTTGAGACCAGGGTTTGATTCCACGCTCAGCCATGGAAACCTAATGAGTGTCCCTGGGTGCATCATGCACACTCAGCTCCAGAAAACCCTAAGATAGGTTCACCTTAGGGTCATCATAAGACAGAAATGATTTGAAGGTACACAATAACAACAATTACAACAATAACAACAGATGACATTGATGTATACAATTGTCTCTTTGGTTGCCTGAAGAATGTGTTTGCAGTAAACAAACTGTTGGCATCACAAATTTCAGTCAGTCACTCTCCTACATTACTTCTTGATCCTAGGCCAAATTCTCCAACAATCTTTGGTTCTGCTCTGTTTCCTACTTTTGCATTCCAATCAACTATGATTATCCACATGTCCTATTTTGATGTGTGATCAGTTTCCTCCTAGACTTTTGCATAGATTCTTTCAATGTCTTTTCCTTCTGCCTCTGTAGGTGTAGCATAAACTCGGATTGGGGTTATATTGATAGGTTTTTCCTGAAGTCTTGCTGGTATGATTCAGTGAGACTTCACATTATATCCTTTGACTGCTTTTGCAACGTCTCTCCTCACTATTAATGCCACCACATTTCTTCTTAGATTTTCATTTCCTGAGTAAAACACTGTGTAGTTGTTTGAGTCAAAATTTTCCATTCCTGTCTGCTTTAGCTCACTTACCCAAGTATTGCAATGTTTATATGTTTTACTTTGTCTAGCTTCCCCTGATTCATGCTTCTCACATTTCCTATTCCTATTAGCTTCTTGCTTTGTAGGAGCATGCAGTCCCACCACCACAGAAGGATAGTGCCATGCGGGAGTCTTACTGTAGGAGTATGTAAATACCACCCCAGTATACTTTAAGAGCCTGAAGGAGGCCTATTTAGCTTCCAGTTGGGGCTCAGGAATGATGACATTTTCACCCCATCCTACGAGCAAGCAAGGCTGTGACAATCAGAAGCTGAACTCTGTCACAAGTTCTTGTTGCAGCCTTCCTTGCTAATGGGAGTAGAGGGTGGAATTGTCATCCTCTTTGCATCCAGATCAGAAACCAAATGGACTTGTTTTGCCTGATCTGGCTGCTGATTCTTAAAGTTGGGGGTGGGGGTTGGCTGGTAGATGTTTCTTTGTTATGCATATGTAACTAAGTACCCAATATAGAATATCAGTGGAGGTCCTTCAAAGACAAGTGGATATCAGTGTACTAGAACTCTGAGAGGAGACCATGGTTTGTAGAGCCTTCTGTCTTTTTTTTCATGGAATGAATGTTATTGGTATCTCAATAAACAAGATACTGCTCACTCAGTAATGTTGTTGTTGCTGTTCAGCTCAGGCTGAAAGTATGCTTCCAATATCGCTATTTCAACCCTAAAACTTTTTTTTTCAGAGGCAAATATATGAAGAATATTTGTTCATTATCTTTCACTCCATGTTTGAGGTCTTTCATAGGTTTATTAAATTAACAACCTAGCTACATAATACTTTTCTTCTTTATATGAGTTGATCCTTCTTCCGCAAAATATACTGTTAAACACAGAGGAGAAAATCGGGTGGTCACAGTTGTCAACAGTAATTTTCATTATGATGTTGTCTGGGAAAAGTGCGAGTGAGACAATCACAATTGTTAGTTTTGGTAATAACTATGATGGGCGAGTTCACAGATGTATTTTTACAAGAGATAATTAGTAAGAGAGAAGCAACTAAGAACAGATCCATAAGGCTGAAATGAGAAATATGAAGTCACTGTCAGCTAGGCCCTATGAATGTTTATTTGACGTACCCTAAAGGCACCAAGTCCTTTCTGATCATGGAAACTAAATAGGGTCAGCTCTGGTTAGTACTTGGATAGGAGACCACCAATGAATACCAGGTGCTGTGGGCTGTATTTCAGAGGAATGAACTAGTAAAATCACCTCTGAGTATTCCTTGCCTAACAAAATAGTATGAAATTCCTGGGGTCATTGTAGGTCAACAAGCAACTTGAAGGGGCATACATACACATACACACAAGTACTAATATTGCTATTTCAAGTACTGAATGCAACAGGCCTTGCTCTCAAATAAGGAATAACTATATTTTGATTAAAATAATTAATCCTCTGAGTTTGCATAGAAAATTGAATGCCAGTCCTATCCTCAGGCAGACTGAAAGTGCAGCCTCAGGCAGCAAATGCTAAAGGGAGAGAAATGGTTGTACACTGTTGAAAAACAGCTGTATATGCTATATGGACACCCTGCACCTCTGCACTAGTCTGCTGCCTGCAGGTGCAGAGGAGTAAGTGCTTCACCAATCTTGAAATTAAATTCAGTCACCATTTGGCCCTGTACAAGCAATGGCTGAGGCATCATCTTATAATTTGCCAAAACATTTTGTTCCAGCCCTCACCAGGATCACACCAAGTATAACTGCACTTGTTGCTGTTGTGTGCCTTCAAGTTGTTTCAACTTACAGCAGCTCTAAGGAGAACCTGTCATGAGTTTTTCTGGGACTGAGAGTGACCTAGCAGGGAATCGAACCCTGGTCTCCAGGTCATAGTCTAATGTTCAAACCGCTATACCATGCTGGCTCTCAATTAATTTAAATTCACTGAAAGTGTTCACACAGACTTGTAGCTTTGAACCAATAGGTCTAAACTCAGTGCCATTTTACATTGCTAAAAAATTATTAACATGGTTGGTGAACACTCTTTTGTTTATCATTCCTACTGACAAATTGTGCAATTGAATGACACATGTCCCCAAGCACTGACTGCAACCCAACATCAGCACTTCAAAGTTTTCCAGCTGTATCCAACATCAGACCCAGAAGCTACAGAGTCTTTAGCTGGGTTGTCATCTTAAATAATAACAGCCACCACTACCATCCCAGAAAACCAAAATCCTACACTCTCTTGGTATGTGCATTACAAAATAAATTTAATATCCTGTCAAAAAAATAGAATCTCTTAATTTTGATTAAAAATATAATATCCTTTTATTGTTAGGGGATGTTTGTTTCTTCTGTTTTTACCTATTAGGCAAATTGTAGAACTGCCTGTTCAGCAAAACAGAATGTTTATTTCATTTTACCAGGCTTCTAACTAATATGTGCCATATGAGCCAGTGGTTAATTTGAAAGACACATAATTTGACATGAGTCTATTTAATACTGGGCACATTCCTAAGGAAGTTTCTCCTTGGCCAATTTGGTAGTAGTTTTAAAAGGTTAGTGTCAGCCAAATGTCAACTGCATTTTTCAGGCTTTCATACCACTCTTGGTCCAAATAGGACTGGTACTTGCCACCAATTCCATTTTGCAGTTGGCTTTCTGTCTATCTATTCATTTCTCTTCTTGCTCTTTCCTGTGCCTGTTACCCTGTTTACTGGGGGTCCTGGGAGGGACACCAAAATGTGCTCAACTATAGGTGGGGAAAATTAGCTTTGAGCTTTAGTGTTATGGGAGGCAGGGTAGCTTAGCAGGATCTTGTAACCCAGTGTTTACGGGGTCAGGCCAAGTCAAGAAGCAGACCAGTTTGAAAGTAATGAATGATCTTTATTAAATACAGACACACAATGTAAGCAACACACGCACACAGATAACTAAGGAAAATAAAGGTGTGTGTAAGATAGCAGGATTTTCAGAGGGATAGTTGATTTGGGTGATACGAAACCTGTTCCTGAAGCCCAGAAGAAGATAGAGAGCAATGCTGGGGTTCAATGTGGCTCAGTACGTGAAGCTGAGGGGAAGCTCGCCAAGCGATGTGGCAGCAAGGCAGTCTGGAACTCGGGAGCGATCCAAGGAAGGTCTCAGAATCAGGGGTTTTTATAAGGAGAAGTGTGACTGTAGGCTATGCCTTACTTGGGGCAACAGTGAGTTTTGGGTGCGAGACAATGTCTCCAAAAGGTCACAATTTAGCATGACGGAATCAGAGCTGAATTAACAATGGTGTAGCCAGTATGTAAATGCGCAATGCTTGACAGTGGATGGTTCAGCCTTTGTCAAGTTGCCTGCTTGGGGCAGGGAGCCTTTTGTAGGTAGCGCGCATACATAATGCGGTGTTTGCCGGGGAGGTCCCTGAAGCTGCAATCTGGCTATTTCTGGCTTGCCTGTAATATTTCAGCAGTTAAGTGCCGAGCCTAGTTTCGTGCTTGTCCGGGGGCTTCACAAACACGTGGAGAAGGGTGGTATGGTAAGGCTGAATTATGATATCAAAGTGATACCGGGTGCTATCGCCAAATAGGCCTAAACTGCAGTAACAGCCCTATGTTGTGATGATATACATGTCTGCTAATAATCATGTAAAATGACTTTCACTCTATTAGCTACATCAGCATTCTCTTTAGTGACTTCTCACAACCTGCTCTTCATTCTCAGACACCACATTCAGTCCTGAAGGAGGAACTCCCAAGGCAGATCAGATGGTACAGCCTTGAGGAGGGCTTCAAGAGAACAACTGCCTCCAATAAAGTCTGAGAGTACTGAATGGTTTAAACTCCAGTCTTGATGTTCCCTTTCAGACTCTATGCCTTTCTACAAAATGAGAAGGCTTAAAGCTAATATGTTTGACCTACAGTTGGGCAACTGTGTTAGTTTTTGAACTCCCATAGTTCTTCACTATCAGATGAGCTTGTGAGGTCTGATGGGACATGTAGTTTGGGTCTAATAGTCTTCTCTGTCTCGAAGAAGTGGACTGCTTGCATTGACACACTGGCTCCATGGATTGTGAAGCTCTTGGAGATCAGTGTTTAGACTGATGCACTTGGCCCTAGGGGCTGCTGATGTTGCTAGACACAAGGGTCCAAGACTTGGGAGGCTAGAGGATCTTAGATTCAGTGGTCTCTGGTTTCACAGTGATGCATTGGTCCATATTCTCTCTGTTGGCAACATCAGTTGCTCAGTCTCTGAGTCCATACCTAAGTCACTGCTAGAGTCGAGGATTATTAAATTATAGCATCCTAGTTGGGAGGAGACATCTTTTTCTACCTGTTAAATATTAGCATTCAGTTCCATACTCTGCTCCTTTATCACTTCCAATCTCTCCAGATGTGTTTCATTCCATTGGGCACATATACTGGATGATTCCACTGCAGTGATCATTTCACTGCACCACTGTGATGATTTCACTGCATTAGAATTGTGGCAACTCTAAAGAACAATCTTCTTTGATGGTATAGCATCATAACCAAAGATAACAGATAACAGACTTCGTTCATGTAACAGATTAAAGATAAACAGAACATTCTGCTGTTTGTTTAGAATATTCTCTTTTCTATGTGTTCATGTGACAATTGTGAGTGAGGATAGTAAGTTAACACATTCTGTGATTTGACATCACCCGGATAGAACTCTTAAAATAGTACTCATATGGGATCAGCTGATATTTAGAAAAAGATACACAGCTGCCAACTCTTTTAGCTTTAAGAGGAGCATAACCTTTCCATTGTTTTGGAGAGATCAATATATTTATTTATAGTTTACCAGGATGATTAGAAACAAGATTTGACCCACTGACTACCCAGGAAGCAGGGAGGGAGGATGATTTGACTCTAGGTGACATGATTCTCTTCTCTCTTAGAAGGGTCATGAAAATGTCCTCTAGATTTCAGTCATCTTTACAAAGATAAATACTGTTTTCTGCTAGAAACAAATGGCTATGTACCACATAATATGGACCAGAGGTTAACTGTGTCATTTATTGGCTTTCATTCACCGAGGCAAGCATGTCTAAAAACAGAAATAATACCAGAAGTCACTCACAGAAGACAAACTACCATTCATCTGGGCTTTCTGCAAGTTCTAAAGTAAAGGACTTTAATTCATGCCACATTGTCTCTTGACCCTGTAGGAAACAAATGAAGTTTTTCAGTTTCACAGATTCCAAAAAATGCTCACATCTTTTATTATAAGGATGCTTTGTATATATAGTTAGTTGCTTGCATACAATTTGAAAGGACGAGATCATGTTGTTGATCTAAGGCTGATCAATCTTCCATGCAAAATAAAGGAAAAATGTTGATTAAATAAATGGCGGCAATAGAAATAGATGTCAGCTGAGAATCTTATTTTCACATAACATGACATGGGCAAGGAAAATGATGGTGAAGTGTAGATTCAGTAATCTATACATGTTACTTCATTTAATTTCAGATACTTTCAGCTGGAACTGAAACACAACAGATGGGAAAGAGACAAATGACCCAAATTAGACCTTATGGACTGATCAGTTTACACTGTAATCTTAGATATTTTCCTAAAAGAAATCTTCATTCAATTCAATAGGGCCATTTCCTCACTAGACTGTTATAGCACTATTATTCCACTTGCAACATCCTATAGAATCCTGGGTTTTGCAGTTTAGGGAGGGCCCTCCTGGAACCAGGATTCTAAAGGATGTTGCAAGTGGAATAATAGCGTTGTAACAGTCTAGTGCGGAAAAGGCCTGGGACTTACTTCTCAGCAGGTATTATAAATATAATCTCTCATGTTAACTTTCAGTGGCTTGTCTCTCTGACAGATACTTAGGCCATTTCTGCATGACGAAGCTCTTCCACATTGTCTTGCTGCAGTCCCAGGTCCAGAAGGGAGCACGTCAGCAATGCTCCCCTCTGCACCTGCTTGGTCCATGCGGAAGAGAGCGCAGTGGCGCCACGTCTTCTTTCTGCAGCGCAACTGGGCTTTTTCCATTGCTGTGCTACGAAAGGAAGTGTCGCCAATGTGCTTCCGCATCTTCCGCTTGTCCAGAAGTGATGGGAGCGCCACACGATTGCAGGCGTGAAATGGATTTTTCCCATTTTGTGAAAACTGTGCAAGCGCGATGCTTCGTGACAGGATGGCAGGGGGATGGCAATGACATCATGCGGAAGCGCAATCTGCCAACCACTGCCATCCTGTGGCAAAAATGCAACAGCGACGTCATGTGGAAAGGGCCTTAGTTTCTCTGGCATTTTCATATTTCTGATTTTATTTTATCAGACTTTAATGCTTCTACAGTATTTGGATTATTTAGGTTTTTATTCATTTTATGCCATTCTGATATCCTAGAATGAAGGCTAAAAGACTTGAAAACAATAACTGATCAAATGAATAAATTAGTAAGTCTGGAAATTCAAGGTGACAAGCAACAATAATTCTGCATTATACCCTTTGTTTTTGCTACATCTTTTCCTGCTATTACTACCAACCCATTAGATTTTCATTTCCCTGGGTGAAAAAAGCTGTGTAATTATCTGACTCAAAATGTCCCATTCGTCTCCACTTTTATTTGCTCACTCCAAGTACTGCAGTATTCATATATTCTGTTTCTTGTTTTACTATGTCTAGCTTCCCCTAATTCATTCTTCTCACATTCCCTGTTCCTACAATATGTGTTGTGCAGCTTTGGACTTTCACCCTCTGAGTATGTCAACAGCTGAACATGGCTTGAGTCCAGTTGCATCATTAGTCACTTCACTACTTGTAGCTGTCCTTTACTCTACCCGAGTAGCTTGATGAGTGCTATCTGACCTGGAAATAGTGCTGTGACTAATGATGCAACTGGACTCAAGCCAAAAAGACGTTCAGCTGTTGACACATTCAGAGGTAAAAGTCCAAAGCTGCAAAACACATCATAGGAATAGGGGATGTGAGAAGTATGAATTAGAGGAAAATAGACATAGTAAAACAAGAAACGGAATATATGAACACTGCAGTACTTGGGGTGAGCAAACTCATCTTCTGGCACTATTTCTTGTTTCATTTAGGACTTTCTTATCATAGGGTTTTCATGATAAAAGGCATTCAAAAGTGCCTTCTTCTGCTCAGCACTAAGAAATATTAACTATGGTACTACTGCCATTATCTCTGAGGGATCCTCTACCAATGTCACCCCCATGTATGCACACACGTTACTGTTGCTGCCCAGTAGCTGATTGGCACTTCAGTCTGGCTTCTCAAAAAAAGCCTATTTAACATGGGATACTATACTAGCAGTACAGCTGCCATCAGCATAGCACTACTCAATTTTCTACCTTGATCTAAATGGCATGGTAGGACCACCTACACACACCCAGTCCTTCCCTAAACGCTTGGCTTTTTGGTATGCTAGCTAATGAGGTACAAGCACAACATGCAAACATTTTCAAGATGAGACAAAGAACCCTGGTATCAGTTGGGAATGTACATCCAGGCTTTAAAGCAGCATAGATCCCAGACTTTATCTGTTCACCTTGAGATTAATCTCACTGTTTGGAGATCTGAAGAAACAGCTATTCACTACACCAAACTAGCTGTCCATTAATCCTTTGGAATGGTTTAAAAATAATTTATTTAAATTTTGATGCTGATAAATGACTAAAATCAGAGGACAGTTTTATTGCTTTTAAGCTATTGCGGTTAATATATCTCTATGACAACTCATCTTTTCAGAAAACAAAGCTTGTATTGTGGTCTTGCTTGTTTTGATGACAATAAATTGCAAGTATTTTGATATTATATTCTGTCTAAATGCTTTGTCATTAGGAAAAAATGTGTTTGGCATTTGCAGAGAAGTGATTTAACAGTTGGAGAGACATCTACTCAAAACACCTGGAATCATTTAGAATTTGCCTCTAGCTAATGTGCTAAGTGTAAGGAAGAAAAATCTGTTCTCGGTTACATTTGTGAAAAGCAGGGAGTGACTTGAAAGTCAAAGTGACAAAATCTGAACTAAGAATCTGATAAAGGGAAAAGGGCCAGCATGGTGTGTAAGGCCCCAATTTGTTGTGCAATGCACCTGTTCATACTCTGTCAGCACACACGATCTCCCATGGAGGGGTCTCTCCTAGTAGGAGTGAAGACAACTGGTGTAAGTAGCAGGAGGAGTATTATGGTCAACACAGTGGTAACTCTAGTAAAATGGCAGACATTTATTTATACTGGAGACTGGAAGGAAGTAAAGGTGTTAGCACAGAGACACTACTGGGATGAGTGCTAAACTTTCTGTTTCCTTTTGATGAAAAGGAAGATGGTTTTGCTACTTTCTTAATAGTCTTGAAGACTGTAGGAAATCTATTTTGTCCCATGGAATTCAATGGGAGCCACTAACACTCAAGTAAATCTCTTTCCACTTCTTTGCTGTCTAAATGATTTGTTATCACAACAGTCAATTTTCATTCAATGGCCTGTTTAACATTTCATGAGACATGGGTATATCTCTGTGAAGTGTTATTCATCACTTCATTACTCAGTATTTGATCAGATTGATGGGAAGTTATGCTACAGTGGTGATGGTGGTTGGATAGAGGGTTCACATAGACTTTTGAAATTTTAAAGGGAATTCCTGCCGTGTTTTTTATTGCTCTTAGAGGTTAGGTTGGTAGCTACATTAGAAGAGAGGCTTTTTCTTGTACTAGCAATACTTAGCACTGAAGAGTAGGAAATGTCTCAGAGAGAAACAGTGATAGAGTTAAATAGTTTAAAAACAAAAAAGTCTGCTTGTCTCCTATTCACCTATCCTGACCTCTGTGAGGTAAACCAATATTGTTGTGGATCATTTCTTCTCATCTCTTCCTACCTCCCCCTCAGCTTTTTCCAAAAAGTGAAAGTAGTTTAGTTCATTATTAGTTTAGCAATCTTGAGAACTTTCCTATTTTAATGGAGCCCCTACAATAAAGGCTTTGCTTTGTATCTTGAGTCATTGGTTTGGTTGCTCCTTATTCAGAATTTCTAGCTATAGCACACACTCCTCACCATTATTTTTGTAAGGCATTGGGCTTTTAAAATTGTTTTCAAAATATGTTCCTGAGGAATATTTTTTTCTGTTCCATGTTTGATATTGTGATGATATACATTATTATGGGAGCCCTAGTTGGGCACAAAAGTGATTTATAATACTCTCAATAAATAATGAATAGTAAAATAATTATGAAAAGGGCAGCCTTACACAGCCTCCACACATTGATGGCTGTGGGTGTGGGTGTCAGATGTCTTCCAGCTCATATCTCATTGAGGTGCATAGATGTCATTTCGCTCTTGAGAGGATACAGCTGAAGTGTGAAAAGTAAACATCTTTTCAGCCAGTGGATGCATTTGAGCCCATCCAAAGAGCTGGAGGTGAGTGCAAGAGCTTTTTTTTTTTTAAAAAAAATTCTCCTGCTTTAAAAGAGGAAGACTGAATTCAGACCTCCAGTTCAATTTTTGATGAAAGTGGGGAAAAGTTTATGTAGCAAAGGGCTTTTTGCTGGTCACTGAAAATGAAGCACGTTGAAACATGTCTGGCTTATTTATAGAATTTGATACTTGGCTTCTACTACTGTGGTGATTTATGCCCATCCACCTTTCATTTATAGAAATCTGACTACTTCTTTATCAAATATTGACTCCATATTTGCAACAAATCATGAATTAGTTGTCACCTTACAAATGTCTGTCTGTTATTTTTACTGATAAATGCATAAACCTTTACTGATATTTTCCTGATTTCTTTGGTTTCCTGCTTGTAATTTTTGAGTCACCATCGCCCCCACTTTTGTTATCTTTAACAAGTGATCACTGATTCAGTGGGGCAAGTAATAAGATTAAGATCATTTCAGTGATCTTGTCTTCAGGTTTAAGGTATCCTTCCAAGAGGGGTCTTCTGTTCCAATATCAGCAAACTTGCTTCAGTGTTGGGGAGATAGGGCAATTACAGTAAATAACACTAGTCTTGTGTCAGAAACAGGTCACTGGGAGCCACTGTTTTAACTCTCTATGAGGTCCTCAGTTTTGCTTTGGAACATTGTGGGAAATTAAAATTGCATCTATTGGTGGTTCAACTGTCCAGGAGTAAATAGTAGGAAGAGTAGGAGAGGTCCAAGGTGGGTTACAGAAGTTGGACTCACTGTAAGGCTGCATCCCTTAGGATTCCATATGTGGATGCAGAAATAAGAAATTTTGTTTTTCACCTTCAGTAAGCAGAATGTACACGAAAATTAGAAACGGGGGTAATATCTTTATTTAGAAGAGCATAATAGTACAGACCAATGGCATAGACTGGAGTGGCATCATCAGATAAGAAAAGTTCTGTTTGCTTTTCTGTTTGATCTGTGAGGGCTGTTTTATGAATTCAGCTCATCATTTCATGTTAATACTAGTGAGTGATAAGCATGATGTCTAAATAACCTTTATGTTTTCTCTGTGACTGTGTGTTTGGACTATTGTGTGATGACACATATGATCTGATTAAAAAGAGTGCCAGCAAGAGACTGGGGAACTAGCATTTTCATGGTTATAATACTTTCTCTCAATTCTCTTTTAGAGTAGGACACACTGCTTCTTTGGTATCATTCCCCCCATTAGGTAAAAACTGTAGCCTAATAGTGAAATGAAAACAAGTAGTTTTGAAAGACTATACTATTTACACTTGTCTTCTTTTGTTTTATTAAGGAAAAATACAAACATTTCAGCAGGTAACTGCCTTGTAACTTTTTTGAACTGTGGCTCCTCTGCAACAAGCTTGTTTCTGCTAAATAAACTGTATCTCAGATTTCATGCTTTAGTGAAAAAGAAATCATTTATCAGGATGACTGCTAATATAAACTAGACAGGGGCGGGGGGATTCTGATTTTATGTGTGTGTCTCAGTTGACTCACCTGGTTTGAACCAGATGTTTTACACATGCATTTTCCTATTATCATTCCTATTCCTCATTCTCTAATACATATTCTTCTCTGTTAAATGGTATGATGAAATATGAATTATATTTTTGAAAATGACACTAACTTGCTTTTTTCCAGATGTAGTGATGTGAGAAAAGAAGGCTAGAACAAAATCTCAGAAGGTAGTTTTCTCTTACTGCCTTCGTATTACACCTTTACAATTTTGCCTTAAGGAAAGATAATTCTTTTCTTAAAATGGAAGTGATGACTCTATGATATTGGTCAAGGGGGAAAAAAAGAAAACTGCTGCCGAGTCTGCCAGATTTCACTCCTGCCAGATGGATAACAATTTAATGCAATGATTTACACAAATCTTCCAGTGACAGATGTGATAGGCCCCGTTTGCTGTTCTGCAGAAATGAGCAGGACATTGTGAGAAGTAAGAACGTTATGTATATACACACACATGCTGTTGAAAGCAGGCTGGACCTCTGACTTATTAATCTGGACCAAAGGAAAAGCTAAAGCTTTCCAAGGCTATTAGTTAATTGCTTTCTCTTAAACAGTCCAAGTCTATTCCATCAAGCAATACTTCAGCTCCACACACAGTCTCATTTATTTTACTGGAGTGAATTGGGAAGCAATGAATTTCTCAGTTTAGAAGAAATAGCATAATCTGCCCATCTTTTTAACATTTCCCTGACCTTACACTTGGCATGGACAGTGCTTTAATTTTGGCAGCAAAATTTAGCCAAGTGGAATTCTTTTTTTTCTTTTCTTTTCTGTATAAACCTGATGAAACTTTGTACTGGTAAACTCACCCATGATAATATGCCTTTCTATTCCTCTGGTGTTCTTAGTTGGTGTACTCATTATGGTTAAAAAGTATTGATTTAAATGACTGCAAATGGTAGCTCTCCAAGTGTAGAACAGTTTGCCTAGTGTGCAGATAGTATGTTGTTTTCATTGCCACTTCAGCTATGCTGCTTCTGTTTATAGTTCATAGAAAAGCACGATGTGATTAACTGCTGTACACAAATGAGTAGACACTTGGAGAGAAATGATAGTAATTTAAGGAGGTGCTTGTGTAGCAGATGTTTTGTGTAAGTTATTATCTCTCTGTTCTGGTCTATGGCAGATTCCTGAAATTCCTTGGTCTGCCTGGCAAAGTCCTGAAAAATGTAACATATATTTTTACATAAACAACATATTTAAATAATTGATCCTCATGCATATGGGCATTCTAAGATACGAACAATCATCCATGGGTGAAGTCTATACACAATAGCCAACAGCAGTAGACTGTGAAGTGTGTACAGCACAATTGTGCCAGAGTTCCTGAAGCCCCAAGAAGAGATGCAGTGATTGATTAAAGAGAGAAAGCTTTTTCCACTGGTGTCACCTAGCTTCGAAATGCTTTCCTCAAAGAGACCCTGCTGGACCTGCTTTGGTGTTATTTTAGTGCCAGGCAAAGATCTTTTCCTTTTTCTGACCTTTTTGGTCTCTCATAACTATGGACTGGAAAAATCTGTTCACTTTGCTTTTTCCTACATTCTTTTTTTTTTAAGAAAAAAACCAACAATTTAAGTTCTTTCCATTCCAAATATTTACTTTGTAATTTTTTTATATATATTTTTTCAAAAATGAATTGAAACAAAATTATCCCCTCTTTGCACCAAACACATTCAATAGGCATAGTTATCAAGACAACTATCTTGTACCCGACTCCTTTAAAGGTGAAGACCCTATAAGAAAGAGAAAGGGAGGGAGGGAGAAGTGGCAACTTTAATTCAAAACAAGCTTGGTTGAATACACAAGGATTCAAGCCCCATTAAAAATTAAGCATTAAGAACTTGGGCTACAATGGGTGAATCTGTCAGTTCTGGTTACTTACACAGTCACTTAAAAAAAATAAAGCCAACCTTGAGTTCCTTACATTTGTAATGTGAATTAATTTGTGAAGTTTGGTAAATTCTGTCAAAAACAATCAGAAACCAAATTCCAGCACAATCTAATTCTAGCCTGAAGCTTTCTTTTAGTTACTGCAACTTGTCTTTTTATTCCATATTAATACTTTCATTATTGTATTATTTTGCTTCATTTTAAATGTTCTTTCTGTAAGCTGCCCAGAAAAAATTGCAACAAAGGTAGGACATATGCAACAGGATAGCCTATAACATATTTTATTGCCTGGATTACTGTACTCCTGCAGAATATTCTTGAATTTCATAGAAACAGCAGTAGTAGGACTCTTGAAGGCTAGCATAAAATGGTATCAAAATTATTTTTATCTCCTGTGCTCAGTAATAAAGACTGCTGAACCTACATGAGTCACTTTTTAAGGCAAGATCTACATTTGAGCTTTGGGGCTGGATGCCAAACTCCTGGTTAGAGTAAGTACCAACAGCTGAGCAGTAAAATTGCAAGCTACACTGGTTACAGCAAAAATGGCTCTTGGCCCCTAATTAGAATATTCTATAAAATTGCTGGTGGGGCAGTCATCTGAAAATGTTTTATTCTTACCACAATTGCTATACTGATCCCACTCTTCCTCCTTGCTGTGATTCTGGAGTGCTCCTCAAGCCTTACATTGCTTCACTGATTAATATGACCTCTCTTAGGACTTCTACGCAACTGGTAATTATATCCAGAGGGAATGATAGCATCTTTAACATGAGCTTGAAAGAGCACTGCAAATATTCTGTAGTGTACTATTTACCATCAGAGCAAGCTTTTATCTGTGTGAAAAATGCTCTGTGTCCCCCAAGTCAAGCATCTTTCTGAAGCTGCCAGAAATTTTAGGGGAAGCTTGTAACATGGCATGGAGAGGGAGGAGATTTTGAAGTGTGACTCCCGGTTTGAGCAAACCCTTTGGAAAAGTTAGTTCTATGGGATCCTCCTTGGGAGCTTATCAAATGATGGCAGTGACAGCTGATTCGGGGAGGGGAGGGGCAGCAGAAGCAGTTTGGAGATATTACTTCTTTTGATCACAATTCTCAGAATCCCTCCAACCAGTATGGCCAATGGTGATGCTGGCTGGAAATTCTGAAAGTTGTAGGCTGGAAGAGTAACTCTTTTGACCTCTGACATGAGTTCCAATATGAGCCTGCTTGGGCCTCACGCAGGATTTCTTCTTAGACTTTAAAAATTCTGTAGAGGCTTTAATCTAGGCAGTGCAATCGTTGGTTGTGCTGTATGCAATGGACTGCATACAGCAGATTTCTTACATAGGTTGTCACAGTAACAGTCCACAGTAGTGCAATGCTCAATCACAGTTTCACCGCCCCATTACCGCTGGGCAGCTTTGTCATCTCTGGAAACTTGTGGAGTTACTCCTGATACTGAGAGGGAAAGCTAGAGAAGATTTGAGTATGTTTTTGGGACAAAAATAAATGTGAGCAGACCTAGGCTGAAGTTTGGTATAGAGATTTTGCTTTCCCGCAGCCTACAAATAAACTGAGTTGTCTCAGCTTGACTTATAAGCAGCTCACAGGGAGAGAGACAAAAATTGCCAAACAAGGCCAATTTGTGCAGGTGTGTATGGTGAAGGAGGGAGGGAGGAGAAGGTAGCAACAGCTTGAGAAGAAAATTGGGAATCATCCAGGGTAAGCTTTACAGCAGGGCTTAATTAGATTCCCGAGGGCTTTTCTGGGAAATCTGTGACACTTGGAAGGTATGTTGTTGTAGTTGTTACATGTTTACATAAGGAGAAATCCTCCTATGCAAGTGTTTCCATATTTGCCCAAACCATAGCAGGCTGGCTTAAAGGTGTAAAGGCACAGCTCAGGCACTCCAGCCAAAACGGCAGCTGCAGGGGGACCAGGACGAATAGTGAATATTCTAAGTACGGAGAGCTGTGAAACCTTACACTCTGCTAGCATTGAGCCAGGATCTTTGCCAGTGCAATTTCATGCATTAACACTGGATATCAGATTGGTTCTTGAATTATGCTAGTAAAAGATTCTGGTTTTCCCTCAATTATGTGTTGCATAGTTTGGTCCTTGAATCTGACTGCCAACCCAAATGGATTCTAAAGAATCTGAGCTTTTCTTTGGCACAGAACAAAGGTCTGAGTAGTCTACATTTGTATGTTTTCACAAAATGGAGCAAGTGGAGGCAAATTCACAGACAGGAATTTTCACAGAATCAGAAATGTCTCTATAGAACTGTCTACTCTACTAGTTTGTGACTAAAGCTATCAGAGAAATGGAGCAGGGGGAGAATTTTCCTATAGCATTGGTTAAAGACTGTTTTGTTTAATTTATGATTATATAAACTGATTTTCATTCTTTTTAGCAAACAAAATGAAACAAACAACAATTTAGATAACAGTAGAGGGAGTATGTGATAGCCTGACTCTTTAACAAGCAAATCTCCAATGCCCAATATAATGCTTGGTCTCTGTACATCTAAGAATAAATTAAAGGGCACTGAGAAGTCTTAAATAAGTGTGGAAAATTATCCACATGTTGACTACTTCTGGCCTCGGTCTGTGGTACTGAAGTGATAAGTGATAAGGTGTTTATTAGAAATTTAAATGGTGGCAACCCAAATTCAATAAGAGGAAATAAAGTATCATTTTAAGCATTTCGGTGGACATAGGTGGGTTTATAAGAACACCTAGCTGATCTTCCATGTTAGCAGTCAGAGTAATGGGAAAGTTATTGTTTGATACACCAGCAATGGCAGAGTTATAAGATCTTTGCTACTACATGTTTAAATGAGCATGAGTAGTCCTTTTTTCACATGTGAGAGATATGGCCACTCTAGAGGCTTTTTCCGTTCCATCTCTCTTTTTCCTACCCATCTTTTCCAGTAAAAAATATTGATGGAGGGAGAGGAAGGTGAGAAAAGTAAAAAATGGGTCATGGACCACATGTGTTACAGCTATGTGCTTTGAACTCAGAAGCATTCAGA
Organism: Iguana delicatissima; assembly: GCA_948472985.1. Classification (NCBI taxonomy): domain Eukaryota; kingdom Metazoa; phylum Chordata; class Lepidosauria; order Squamata; family Iguanidae; genus Iguana; species Iguana delicatissima. The sequence continues at coordinate 1,032 of CAOKZL010001701.1, read as the reverse complement.
AATCTCTAACAACATTTTATGCCTCATCAAGGATCACTGACATATGAGAAGGCTGAGCAGTGGAGAGAAAAAAGAAAGATATTTATGATAGTGCTGGAAGTTAAATCCACTAATCTGATAAAGATTAGGTCTATTATGGGTTGCTCTCTGGAAATAGAACTTGATAAAATCCAAGGTGTTTTTTTTAAACTAGTTATTTTTGTAGCAACCTTTAATGAGAATACTTAGTGAATAAGGATTATAGTACATTATACATTATACATTATAGTAAAGGAAAATGATGATTTCTGCCAGATGTCTAAAGCTTTCTACTTTCAGTGTTTCCTTTTAAGTAGTCTTTGGGAAATTACCTATTTGTCTGATTTCATTTTAATGTTTTTCAGAATTACCTTTCCAGTCACTGGTGAGACTCAACAATGTTGCTCATGGTACTGCTTCTATCAGTAGGACTATGAAGGAGAAAGTTCAAAATCTGCTCTGTATTTTAGTGATTTGGAGGCTGGTGAGACAGGGAGAAGGGAAAGAGAAGAAAGTCCCGTTGAGTTAGTGGATGCCCAGTAGTATAATGCTCGATTTAGGCCATAGATGTGATACCACAGGGGTGGGGAAGGTGCCTCTCACTGGCTTCAATATGGACATTATTGTTTTTTTCCTTAAAATTTCCCTCTTTCTAGTGAGTGGCACAATTTCAACATGCCTTCCCTTGGGGTATTTATTCAGAATTAGGAATGGCTTCTGGTTTGCTTCATGGTTTTTAAAAACACCTCTTGTGGGCCTGAAACACACACCTTAGGTTGTGGGGTGATGTGGTGAAATTGCTTATAACAATCCATAGAGAATACTGTGGGTTATTTTAAATGGCTTTTTAAAAGAGAAAATGTTTTGGGGGACAGCGTGGCCCTCCAGGTCCAATAAAGTCCCTCTGTTAGCAGTGTATAGGGAATGAAACTTGTTTCAAATAGCTTTCTAAAGAACCTTAAACAAAGTAGACTCTTCAGAATGGAGGACACCTGCAAAGCATCTGACTGATGC